>CM041637.1:49365332-49425145 GCA_023333625.1 Bothriochloa decipiens | reverse complement strand
TTGCAATTCAAATTTAAATTCAAATTAGAAAGCTGTAAAATGTTTTTCAAAAGTCAACTTGGTCAACCAAGGGTCCTATTGGGTCATTGACCTAAAAAATGTCCTTGGATGATATTTGTGATCACTAATGATCAACCAATTAAATTAGAAACCAAATCGAGTTTGAGTTCGGTTTCAAATACCCTTTATTTCAAAACCTGGTTTTATCCCCTTTTCTATAATTCAAAATCTATAAATAATTTGGGTATACTCTAAAAATATGATTTTTATATCTTGACAAGAGCTACAATAATGGTATATAAAGTTTTTCAAGTTTCCAAAAATAATTTCAAATAACTTTAAAAATACAGTTTTCCATCATTTGTCCCCTTTTGATTTTAAAAGTATAATTCAAAATTTATGCATAATTTGAGAAAACTTTATACATGAAACATGTTTGGTTTACAAATTTAAACATTTCATATTTTTGAAGATTTTCAAGTTTTATTGAAAAATCAAAAGTAATTTCAAATGTTTATTTCTAGGGTTTTATTCCCCTTTTGAATTTGAATTCATATTTCAAAATCTAGAAAGAATTTGAGGATGCCAGTTAATGAAAAGTGTAGCTCTTAAAAAGTTATGCAAATTATATTTTTGGAGATTTTCAAGTTCTTATATAAATTTTGGAGTAATTTATTATTTTTCGACGAATGGCATTTCTGTAATTGTCAAGAACTGTACCAAGACCTATCGTCGGCCGCCATTGCCGGCTTCTCAAGCCGCGCCGCCGTCGACTGGTGCCATACGGGCGTGTCGCAGCCACCAGCTCGCCTCCGTGCATGAAGCTTCACCGCCGCGAGTCACCAGCTCGCACCTCCACCCTGCCCTATATATAGGCGCGGCCGCCGTCGTCGTCTTCTTTCTTTTCCTTCTGCCGTCATCGACGACCGTCCTTCGCCGTCAAAATTCGCCGCTGTCGGTCCACCGCTGCTCAATTTTTCTTGCCAGAAGCTCCGCCTCAACCTTGCACTTCTTCTGAGCCAACTAGTGCCCGCCCTCGTCGCCCGTAGCACCCGCACGCCGTCATCTTCCTCGTGACCGGTCGCCGAGCCGTTGCGAGCTTTTTCGTCGGCCACCGCCACCAGGGTAGGTTATTTATTCTCTTTAACCTCCCCATCATGTTCTTCGTTTTCTCTTGCTCCTTATGCGCACTTTTGATAGTCCGTTGGTGCACAGGGATCACCAGGACGCCGACCTTGCCACCGGCTCACGCCGCCGCCATCACCGCCGTCGTCCGCAGCTCGCCTCCGACCGCCTTCCGAGCCAGCTGGCGTGCGCGTCAGACCCGCGGTGAGCTCCTTGTTACTCCGGTGCCATTAGTTTGGTCCGAGTCACGCCATAACAGTTGACCGTCGTAGCTCGTCGCCAGCGCGACCTTGCTGCTCCGCCGTGCGAGTAGCCATCTTGGCTAGGGGTCAGGGACGACCCCATCTTATTGCCTATCGCATTTGCATAAGCACATAGGGCACATAGGTAGCCTCCCCATCACCGAAAAAGCTCCGGGGAGCTTTGCCGCTGTCGTCCGCGCGCCACCGCGCCGCCATCGCCGATGCCGGCCATGCTCCGGAGCTCCGCCGTCGCATTAGCTACCTCGTTAGGCTCGCCTCGCCGCGTAGAGCTCGTTGGTCCAAGTCTTGTGACCGGATACCTCGCCGTCGGCGAGTTCTCGCCGATCAAAGTCCGGCCGCCGCCGGTCAACGTCGGGGGAAAGAATTCCTTTTTCTCTTTTCTTTTTCAGAAAAATAATTTAAATGCTATTTTCTTTAGAAAATCATAGTAATTCATATATAGCTCCCAAAATTCTGAAAATTTTTGTGTATGTTCTTTATGATGTTCTCTACATAGAAAAATATGAAATGCCAAATTTGAGTAATTTTTGCATAAGTTAAAATTAGCTCTTTTAATTGAAAAATGCACTTTCAATAATTTTTAATAAATAAAATAATTGGTTTTTATTTTTGAAAATTGTTTTGCCATCTAATTAGACCAAAAGCTTTTCAAAATAAAATTTTGAGCTCATTTAGACAACTTTAATTTTTATGCCTTTTTTAAATATTTTAATTAATTAATTAACCCCTTTAATTAAGTTTAATCATTATAGGATTTGTTTGACTTTGGGATTGATTGATGACCTTGGGTTATTATCCCTAATGACCTTTGGCATTTTAATAAATTATTTGCGCTTACCTGGATCATGTCATTAGGGTTTAATCATGGAGTGATATATAGTGGGCCAAAGTCCCCACATATATCATAGTGTGTTATACTGTGGGTTTAAATTCCCATATATATCGGTACACTGGGTCGAAGTGCTCACGTATATCATGTGGTGATATATGGCTGTGGTTGTTATCCCGGTATATCTGTGATCTGGTACGCATCGGAGTTAAAGTCTCCGGTATCCCAGTGATCTGGGTCCAAGCTGGGTATGAAAATGGATTCGAATCGTCGTTGCTTCTCGGAGAAGAAGACTCAATCGGTGTTTATCATCGTAGTAACAACTTGAATGATGTTTAAGGTTTAAGAATGAAGTTGGTTGGTAATCTTGATCTCGGGCAAGACAACTTTACTTTCTGTCAATGTTTTTTCTGAAAAATTCGCCGCCACCTCGACATCACTGTCACCGTCAAATTCGCCACCGTCGCTTCACCTCCAGCCATCCCATCTTTCCAGTCTCTTCGCCTCATCCTTGCGGTTCGTTTGGGCCTAGAAATGCAAGCTCTCATCGACTGAGTCGCCTGCACGTCATCGTCTTCCTCACGGCCAGCCGCCGAGCCGCTGCGAATTCGTCGTCATCGTTCGTCGCCATCTGTGCTCATTTTCTCAATTCTCTCAACAGCCTAGTTCGACTTCATCTCCTGCATCTTATGCTTTCCTTGGTTCGGCCTTTGGTGCACAGAGTTTGCCAGAATACCATTCGTGCCACCGGAGCTCGCCGCCGCCATTTCTGTCCACGCCCTGCTCATCCCTCTGTCGTTGTCGAGTCTTCATCTTCGAGCACGCCAAAACCATGATGAGCTCCTGCACGTGACCGTGCCTTTGGTTTGGCCTAGGTCGCCCTGTCGCCACCGCTCCACGCGTGCCGCCGCCGCGGCCATGGCCGCTGTCGCGATGCTTGTCGCCTTAGCTGCTACGGTGGTGCGCTGGCTTATTCAGCGTGCGCATCACGTCCACAGCGTCGCATAGCAGCTTGCGCACACGCTAGCCACATCAGAGAAGCTCAAGTGAGCTCCGAAGCCACGCCGTCGTGCTGCCGCTCCGCCATCGCCGCCGTTGAGCATGCGCCGTCGTGTTCACCGTCGTGTTAGCTACCTCAGAAGATTCGCCTCGTTGCGTAGAGCATGTAGGTGCTAGTCGCTCTGCCCAAGCCCTCTCCGCCGGCAAGGTAGCCGTCGGTCAACCGCCGTCGCCGCGTGGTCAGTGTGGGAACAGTGTTCCCCTTTTCTTTTTCTATTTTCAGAAAATGATTTAAATGCTATTTTATTCCATAATTCATAGTAATTTGTGTATTACTCCAAAAATTATAAAAAATAAATGTATGTACTTTTTGATGAGCTTGATTTATTAAAAATAGGATGTTATTTTTGAGCAAGTTTTGTTGGTTAATTAATTAGCCCAATTAATTAATAAATAGATCTTCTATGATTTTTAATAAATCATAGAGTTATCCAAAAATTTTAAAATTTGTTTTGCAGCTTATTTAGACCATGCTTAACCTAAGATAAATTTTTGAGATCAATTAGATAAATTTAATTTTATGCCTTTATTTTATGCTTTTAATTAATTAATTAACCCCTTTAATCATGTTTAATTATTATAGGGATTGTTTGACTTTGGGATTGATTGATGACCTTGGGTCATTAACTTAATGACCTTTGGCACTTTAATTAATTATTTGAGCTTACCTTAATCATGTTGTTAGGGCTTAATTAACGTTATTTCATGTGCTTAATGAATTTCTTTAATAAAGTAGTTAACCCTAATGAACTTAGTAAATAAGTTTTGTTGTCTTGCAACTTTATTGTGAAAATAAAGTGTTTTTGAGTTATTTAAGTTGTTATGCTTTCATCTATATATCATCATGCATCATATCATACATTCCATCATGCTAAAGCATGCGTCTTTTATATACGTGTAGTGTATACGAGAGTGAGAAGGTTCGTGTTGAACAAGTTTTAGAAATGGTGTCAATGCCAAGTCTGACTTTTGGAAACTAACTTCTCTGCAACACAGGAAAGCCCCGGATGCATTCAAACCCTACCCTTATTTTATAAAATTTTTATCGTTTCAGTTATGAAATGTTGCATTAAGTAATAGGAGTTGAGTGAAAACCCACCAATTGCATTACCTGTCTTACTTCCATATTCCTTGTTACCTGTTAACTGGAAGATGCATAGTAATGCTTAGCCCTGCTTAATTGTTAGGTTTTCAAAAGGTAAAAGAATGAAAACAGATGAGGTTGGCTTAGTTGTTGGAATCATGATAATAGTTAATAAATCGAGTCCGGACGGGTAACTTGCATTGGGAACTTTCTGTTGAGCTTTTCTGCAAAAATTCTTATTTTTTGCAAGCCTTACCTTGTCCCTCTAGCTTGCATTTCCTAAATCTTCACCCTCTTTTTCGTCAGGTCAGTCTTGTTGAGTACTTTTGTACTTAGGGTTTGTTGAACCCCTATTGCAGGTGCTAATTGGTGTTCAAATCAAGTTCATGTCGGTGGGCTCGATGTGATCTGGTTGTCCTCTCCCAACTTAGGTGCTCTATCTAAGTTGTCTTCTATAGTTCTACTCTGCTTCCGCAATTGAAGTTAAGTTGTAAAAGTTAACTTATTCATGTTTTGTAAATTTGATGTTATTATTCTTCTAAACTTTGATATATATTTTTGTAATAAATGCTATAATGTTGGAGCTACTCCTTTGTTGATCCTGGTATGAGTTGTTAAATGTGGTTTAATCAGGGTCCTTTGAGGGCACCCGACAGGGCTTTCTAAGTTGTATGGGACGCATGCATGGCTATTAGAGGTCTTTGGTACAATGATGGGTGCATGTGGGCCATATAATTTAGGAGGTTCTGCCACAGGTTGGTATCAGAGCTCATACAATGGATCAGCTACAACATTATATTTGAAAGCTTCAAAATGAGTTTACAATATAAAAGTTTTTGAAAGTAACAAATTAAAAATAATCTTTCCTATATCTTCTTTGTTGCTGGAAGACTTTGGGAAGAATTTCTGATGACTCAAGTAAAAAGGATTCAAGAAGTTCTTCAACTCTTCATTGGACGGTCAAGAAGAAAGTCAACTTCACCGACAAAGTTCTACTGAATTATGTCTGAATGGTCTGTCTTCAGAAATGAAGATAGTGTATAGTATAAAGCCCTATATATACAAACATGATGAAGACGAAGTGCTTCTAACGTTGAAAGGACGTATAGGACGAGCATATCGCATATCATGCATAACATGATAATATGATAATTAAAAACTTCCTCCTTATATTTTAAGAGCAACTATTGTTCTTTGTAGCTGTTCTATCATTGAATCTCATCCTACACCCGGTTTTGTTTACCAATTGATAATATTTTATTCCATAAGTTTCTGGTCCTTGGAGGTTTGTGGAATATACCTTGATATACACCCTTACCTTAAAGCCTAAACTTGGTACGAATCCTTGATTCTTTTGTGAAGTATGTGTCACGCCTTAATTCTTTCAACTCTTACACATGCTACCTCCTTGATGTCGTAAGGCGACGAATATCTTGCTTGAATATCACTTTGTTTGTGTACTCTAAGGTACCATGACCCGTGACTTAGATAACGGCGTCGAAACCTAGGGTCACCTATATGGTGGTACTGCTGGGCGCTCACTGTTATCAGAGTCTATGATCATGATCCCTTATAATTCAAAATTAGGGTGTTTTCATTATTTGCACATGTTGCTCTTTTGACCTTGAAATTCGATAAATGTTGTTCGAGAGTTACTTTGATTGTGTGCTATAGTGGTGTCTCGACCCGTCACTATGGTGTCGTGTCAACCTGGGATTTCCTGTGATTCGCGATCACATTAATTTTTACCAGGGCACGCACTGGTATCATAGTCGGTGCTCCTGAACCATTATCGCTCACAATTTATGTTCTTAATCCTTGAACACTTCCTAGGGATTCAAAGTTGTCTTTTGAGTTCCTAAATACCTTGTGATGGTGACTAACTTTTGATATCGGTTACCTGCTCAATGTTTTGAGATGTGGGTTACTCCTGTTTTGCCCTATAGTGGTGCCGTGTTCCGTAACCCTGGTGCCGCGACGGAACCTAGAGTCTCTTGTGTGACCCGGGCACACAAGTTTCTACTGGGTGCGCGCACGTATCGAGGTTTGTGGTTATGAGCTACTATAGCTTTGCAACTAATGTACCCATACTCTTTGAACTTATTTTGAGAATCCTTACTTAAACTCCCTTGATAACCTAAATACCTTGTTAGTTGCAACCTCTTGCATATCTTGGTTGTAACTCTTGAATCACACCTTGTTGTTTTATGAACTTCTGTCAAGTTGATCTACTTGACACATTTTCTTTTTCATTACTTACCCCACGGGATTTTGTTGCTCTGAAACCTTGGGACGAGATTTCTTTAAGGGGGTAAGATTGTAACCTCCTAGATGTTAATGAAAACTAAAACTTGATCAAGTGCATTGTTGAAGCATAATCATTAAGCATTATGGCATAAATGCATTCATGTTTTAATGATATCTTTTATGTGATGCTTAGTTTTATACATGAAATGATGATGCTTTCTGTTTATTTAAAGTTTTTTGTCATTTTATGTGTTTCTGCAAGTTTATAAAACAACCTAAAATTTATGTTGTTATCTTGTGTTTTGCTTAATGTTTATGTTAGGTCAACCATGATATGTCTCAACTAAAACAAATTTACATTTCATAGGTTGCTTGTGTTTCTAAAATGTTATGTCACATGAAATCATAAAACCCTACTTTCGAATGTCATCCCAAATACTTAGGTTATACTCTATGTACTTGAGGTGTAAACCGTGTTTACACTAGTGTCAAGCATAGTGTATAAATCTAAGTCCAACCCTTAAAAATGATTTTCATATTTGAAGTTGAATTTGGATTTCAAAGCTTATTCCCAAGTCTTGCAATTCAAATCTAAATTTAAATTAGAAAGCTATAAAATATTTTTCAAAAAGTCAATTTGGTCAACCAAGGGTGTCATGGGGTCATTGACCTAACAATTTCCTTGGATGATGTTTGTGATCATTAATGACCAACCAATTAATTTAGAAACCAAATCGAGTTTGTTTCCGCTTCTGAAAACCCTAATTTTAAAAACCTATTTTACCCCTCTTTCCATATTTTAAAATCTATAAGGAATTCTGATATACTCTCAAAATATGGTCTGTATATCTTGACAAGAGCTACAATATTGGTATTTAAAGTTTTTCAAGTTACCGAAAATAATTTCAAATGAATTTGAAAATACAGTTTTCCAACATTTATCCCCTTTTGATTGTGAAAACATAATTCAAAATTTATGCATATTTTGAGAAAACTTTGTATTTGAAAAATATTTGGTTTGAAAATTTGAGCATACCATAGTTTTTAAGATTTTCAAATTTTATTGAAAAATCAAAAATAATTTTAAATATTTGTTTCTAGGGTTTTGTTTCCCTTTTGAATTCGATTTCATATTTTAAAAACTAAGCAGAATTTGAAAAATGCATGTTAAATAAAAAATGTAGCTCTTGAAAAGTTATACAAATAATATTTTAGGATATTTTCAAATTCTTATGTAAAATCTGGAGGAATTTGCTATTTATCGAAATGACATCACCTGCTACAGTACCACTGACGTCATCATCTTCAATTCCTTCTCTCTGTTCCTCCTCGTCGCCGTGGCCGCCGTGGCCATCCCGGTTTGCCGGCCATTGCCAGCTCACCTCCCACGCTCGAACGTTCATCGGACGCGTGCCGCCCGTCTGTGCTCCGACGTCGGGCTATAAAAGCCAGTCGGCCACCACCATTTTCCTTCTTCTTCCCAGCTCCACCGCCGCCACCGTCGACATCACTGTCACCATCAAATTCGCCGCCGTCACTCCACCTCCAACCATCCCATCTTTCTAGCCGCTCTGCCTCATCCTTGCGGTTCGTTTGGGCCTAGAAATGCAAGCTCTCATCGACTGAGTCGCCTGCACGTCATCGTCTTCCTCACGGCCGGCCGCCGAGCCGCCGCGAATTCGTCATCATCGTTCGTCGCCATCTGTGCTCATTTTCTCAATTCTCTCAACAGCCTAGTTCAACTTCATCTCCTGCATCTTATGCTTTCCTTGGTTCAGTGCACAGAGTTTGCCGGAACACCATTTGTGCCACCAGAGCTCGCCGCCGCCATTTCAGTCCACGCCGTGCTCATCCCTCCGTCGTCATCGAGTCTTCATCTTCGAGCGCACCAAAACCGTGGTGAGCTCCTGCACGTGACCGTGCCTTTGGTTTGGCCCAGGTCGCCCTGTCGCCACCGCTCCAGCGTGCCGTCGCCGCCGCGGCCATGGCCGCTGTCGCAATGCTTTTCGCCTTAGCTGCTAGGGTGGTGCGCTGGCTTATTCAGCATGCGCATCGTGTCCACAGCGTCGCATAGCAGCTTGCGCACACGCTAGCCACACTACAGAAGCTCTAGTGAGCTTCGAAGCCACGCCGCCGTGCTGCCGCTCCGCCATCGCCGCCGTTGAGCATGCGTCGCCGCGTTCGCCGCCGCGTTAGCTACCTCAGAAGATTCGCATCGTTGCATAGAGCGTGTAGGTGCTAGTCACTCTGCCCAAGCCCTCTCCGCCAGCGAGGTAGCCGCCGGTCAACCGCAGCCGCCGCGTGGTCAGCGTGGGAACAGTGTTCCTCTTTTTCTTTTTCTATTTTCAAAAAATGATTTAAATGTTATTTTTCTCCATAATTCATAGTAATTTGTGTATTACTCTAAAAATTATAAAAAATATATGTATGTACTTTTTGATGAGCTTGATTTATTAAAAATATTATATGTTATTTTTGAGCAAGTTTTGTTGGTTAATTAATTAGCCCAATTAATTAATAAATGGATCTTCTATGATTTTTAATAAATCATAGAATTATCCAAAAATTTTAAAATTTGTTTTGCAGCTTATTTAGACCATCCTTAACCTAAGATAAATTTTTGAGATCAATTAGATAACTTTAATTTTATGCCTTTATTTTATGCTTTTAATTAATTAATTAACCCCTTAAATCATGTTTAATTATTATAGGGATTGTTTGACTTTGGGATTGATTGATGACCTCGGGTCATTAACTTTAATGACCTTTGGCACTTTAATTAATTATTTGAGCTTACCTTAATCATGTCGTTAGGGCTTAATTAACGTTATTTCATGTGCTTAATGAATTTCTTTAATAAAGTAGTTAACCCTAATGAACTTAGTAAATAAGTTTTGTTGTCTTGCAACTTTATTGTGAAAATAAAGTGTTTTTGAGTTATTTAAGTTGTTATGCTTTCATCTATATATCATCATGCATCATATCATACATTCCATCATGCTAAAGCATGCGTCTTTTATATACGTGTAGTGTATACGAGAGTGAGAAGGTTCGTATTGAACAAGTTTTAGAAATGGTCATCCATCCAAGGTGCCAATATTGTCGATCCATGGTGTCAATGCCAAGTCTGACTTTTGGAAACTAACTTCTCTGTAACACAGGCAAGCCCCGGATGCATTCAAACCCTACCCTTATTTTATAAAAATTTTATCGCTTCAGTTATGAAATGTTGCATTAAGTAATAGAAGTTGAGTGAAAACCCACCAATTGCATTACCTGTCTTAGTTCCATATTCCTTGTTACCTGTTAACTGAAAGATGCATAGTAATGCTTAGCCCTGCTTAATTAGTTAGGTTTTCAAAAGGTAAAAGAATGAAAAAAGATAAGGTTGGCTTACTTGTTGGAATCATGATAATAGTTAATAAATCGAGTCCAGACGGGTAACTTGCATTGGGAAAGGAGTCCCTCTGTAGTGTTTCCGTCTGTTGATGTCCTAGGTCCCGTGTCTATGGTGATCTGGTGATATCGAGAAACTAGAAAATCCACATGCATGAAGTGATATACTGAGGGTTGGAGCCCAAGTATGTCATGGAGTGGTATATTGTGGGCTAGAGTTCCCACAAATATCATAGTGTGGTATACTGTGGGTTTAAGTTCCCACGTATATCGGTACACTGGGTCTAAGTACTCACGTGTATCATGTGGTGATATATGGCTGCGGTTGTTATCCCGGTATATCTGTGATCTGGTATGCATCGGAGTTAGAGTCTCCGGTATCCCAGTGATCTAGGTCCCAGCTGGGTATAAAAATGGATTTGAATCGCCGTTGCTTCTCCGAGAAGAAGACTCGATCGGTGTTCATCATCGTAGTAACAACTTGAATGATGGCTAAGGTTTAAGAATGAAGTTGGTTGGTAATCTTGAGCTAGAGCAAGACAAGTTTACTTTTTGTCGAGCTTTTCCGTAAAAATTCTTATTTCTTGCAAGCCTTACCTTGTCCCTCTAGCCTGCATTTCCTGAGTCTTCACCCCTCTTTTTCGTCGGGTCAGTCTTGTTGAGTACTTTTGTACTCAGGTTTATTGAACCCCTATTGCAGATGCTAATTGGTGTTCAAATCAAGTTCATGTCGGTGGGCTTGATGTGATCTGGTTGTCCTCTTCCGACTTAGGTGCTCTACCTAAGTTGTCTTCTGTAGTTCTACTCTGCTTCCGCAATTGAAGTTAAGTTGTAAAAGTTAACGTATTCATGTTTTGTAAATTTAATGTTATTATTCTTCTGAACTTTGATATATTTTTGTAACAAATGCTGTAATGTTGGAGCTACTCTTTTGTTGATCCTGGTATGTGTTGTTAAATATGGTTTAATCGGGGTCCTTTGAGGGCACCCGACAGGGCTTTCTAAGTTGTATGGGACGCATGCATGGCTATTAGAGGTTTTCGGGACAATGATGGGTGCATGTGGGCCATATAATTTAGAAGATTCTGCCACATTAGGTACACCATTTACTTATGAGAAGGTAATATCTCAAATCGATTTGGACCATTGATTTTTCTAAATTTAATGATTTACTAAATAAATTAATAAATAATAAAACACCTCATGCCGCTAATGACCGGAGGTGGCCTCTGCCGCTTCCCCATTCTCGCGCTGGATTCAAGGCATGCAGATCTCGCGCATGTCCACTTGAGATTTCCAAATTATTTAAAAAAATATATGCCGTGAATCCAAGTACAAAAACATAAATAAAAAAATCCGATTTTTATGGCAGATCTGCATGCCATGAATTTTGGCTCAGGGCTCCTTGGCGGCATGGTTTTTGCGCATACATGTTCACGTTTGAATTTTGGATCTTGCATGCCTGTGAATTTTGGATCTTTGCATGCCGTGAATTTCTGTTGCAGAAATATAAATAAAAAAATATTTCCATATTATTTACAAAAAAATATATGCCGTGAATCCAAGTACAAAAATATAAATAAAGAATCATATCATTTACAGAATTGTATGCATCAACCAAATCTTAACAACCAAGTCTTTAAAAAAATTAATATTTCAAACCTTCCTTATTTACCTAATTTTTATAAAATAAAAATTTAATAAATACTATTATCTTCTAGGAAGTAATAGATGATTGTGATCGTTGGATCTAAATAAATAGACGGTCCACGATTATTTCGGAGTAACGTAGCAAAAACCTTTGGAAAATTATGGATTGCAAGCGGGCAGCAGCAGCATAGTGCCAAGTCTGCATGTCTGGCACGGTTCAGAGACTCGTCATATTGCGCTTCGAATGCAAAGTCGATTTGGGGACTCACGCATGCATGCTTAAAACTCCTAAAATGACTTATAATTTAAGATGAAAGGAGTAGGAGGGAGAATCTAAATTAAAAGAAAAATGGACATTACATATATTTCACCCATTTATCCATTTTAAACATTTACAAGAAGTAGTTTTATTACTTAGTATGGTTTTCCAACTAGATGAGCTTGAGCAAAAAAAAAAAAAATGCTTCATCAAAGGAGTTGCAGCCAAAGTCGTTTATGAAGAAGCTGGAGCCTAAAAAAAAAAGACACTCTCCATCGAATCTTGGTGGGCGGCTTCTTTGCAGGGACATTGTGCAAAGGCAACAACGGACAACGACGAGTATTTCTAATGAACCCCACCTGAAACATTTGGAAAAGTGAGGAATAGAAGAATTTTTCAAAGTGAAGCAAACTCACTGGCGCAAAAAGTGTTTGCTTTGATTGAGAACGAATTGGCGCTGTGAAGAGATCTTCAATTCTCATCCGTGGATGGATTAATCTTGCTTACCACTTCGAGAGTTTGTGTGAGTTCCATTCCATTATGCAACAAGACTATGCAACACCTGACTTGATCGATCAAGAACGCATTGCCTTGGGACGAGTGCGAATTTAGCATTTTTTTTTTTGACAACAGGAACTGTGGGGGAGATCACCACAGTATGAGCCATTTTCATTAATGAATTCCCGGCCTGCATATGCACTACCACTACCCCCCATTTGTTGATCTCTGCAAAGCAAAGCTCTTTGCTCTCATCAGTGACTCTCACTGATCATCTCTGCAACTGCAATGGCCAATAAAGGGCATATGTATGTACCCTCTCCTGTGTCCTGCGTTTGTACCGCGATCTTGCCATTGAAGACGAACATGCGGTGTTTCCCGGCCTCCGTTTCATTTCCTCCTCGTGATCTGATCGAGCGTTTAATTAACGCCTCACTCCACTTGACTCCCTGATCAGCTTGTTGCTTCAGAGCAGAACACAGCATGGACGATGGATCGTACGTCCGAACTGTATGTACTGGGTGCCGGAGTTAGTACTTCACGCGTGTGCCGCACAGCCCAGCACACCACATGTATTCTTGCTGCTGCTGTTTGGACTTTAGTTGGAGTTGGAACTGGAATTCAGGCGATAATGCATTCAGATTAGCTTAGCTAACCATCTTAACTTCTATCTGTTGAACTACAAGTGATCCAAATCTCGCTTTTTCGTATCTGTGCATGCATATATTATATGCACGCATGTAATACAGTTTTGGAAGTTAAGACTAATTGCGACAAGAGTGATGAAAGTATTAAGCTAGCTAAGCATGCTAGCTGGTCGCAAAAAGGAACTCAGTCTGGTCAGCCTCAGTGATGGGACGACACAGTGAGCAGTAGTACAGTGGGAGTCCTCGATCCACACTGTAACAAATGGTTTGGAGAAGAAGCAATGGAGAAAACTTGGAGAAGAAGAAGAAGAGCACGTCGCCGAGAAAAGAGACGACGGTGGGTTCAGGTTACGATTCATGATTCTGTCCCGTCACTACGTCCAGGTACTTATCTCTACGGAGTCAGAGTCGACAGTTTTGTATTTTTTCTTTTACAAAACGTAGAGTACGTCAACTTTTAAATAAAAATAACAAAACTAAAAATAATTAATCTTCAATAGTTTGATATTTTTCGCTTGGAAAAAAAAAATTATAGACCCGTCGCTTACTTTTCCCCTTTCCCGCGTATCTGGCCGCGCGCCTCTTCTCCCGCGCCTTTCTTCGCGGCGTCGCGGCATCGCTCCAGGGGAAGCCGTCGCCAGGTCCGTGAAGTCCAGGAAAGCCATTCGCCTGTTGCTGCCCGGTCAGGAAGGCATCGCCCGCACGTTGCATTCCCTGCAGCTCGGATAAGGAAATGACCGGCGAACCTGCGAGGCCACGCAGCAGTGCGATCGATAACCCAATTATCCACCACGCACGAACGAAGCACCAATGATCAACGCCTTTTCCAAAAAAAAAAAAAAAAAAAAAAAAATCTTGTCGAGGAAGTGTGCGAGCCTACACAGGTCCAGAATTCCTTGGCCTCAGAGATCATGGCTTCAGAGGGTTTCTTCGGCCGTCACATCAGTCCCACGCTTACGCCGTCTTATCCCCATCGGCCTGCCGCCTGCCCATACCTCCGCCGATGGCGACGCCGCCCGGGGCATGTCCCGCTTCCTCAGTCGGATCGGATGAGTTGTGCCTTTCGTCTCATGTCCCGCTTCCGCGCTGTGAGCTGGGCGGGGCCGTGGCCTCCCTCGCACCACGGCGCCGCGGCCGCGTCTCTGCACCGCCACGAGGAGAGGAAGAGGGAGAGGGATAAGGAGACAGAGCGCCGGGGCCGCGCTGGACCGACCCGCGGCGCCGCACCTCCGCCTCGCCAGCGGCCGTTGTCGATTAACCCCCGGCCGGGGCGCTCCGACGCCGCCGCCGGAGCTGAGGCCGTTACCATCGCAGCGTTGCGAGACATGGCGCTCCTGGCACCATGAGCCGGCGGCACAAGCGCCGCGCGACACGGGCGTGGACCCTGGAGGGCGCGGCGCAGCGAGCTGAGCACGCCGCCACACGGATGTAGTTCCTGGCGAATGCCGCCGCGAGCGCGTGCCACGCAAGGCGGGGGGAGGAGCGCGACGGAGGGGCCAATAGCCTCCAGAACCCGACACGGCGGCGGGCGCACCCCGCGGGCGACGCGCCGGCGCTGCCGGCGCCTTCCTCTCTCTACCTCTCTCACGACGTGGCGCCGCATCGGCCGCCTCCGACCGCAGCGGCCTCGCCGCGCTGTGCGCGGCTGTCGACCCCGGCCGTGGGCGCCCCCGGCACGGCAACACGCGCCACGGCGCGCGTGGACCCCGGCGATGCCCGCGGTCGGCGCCACCACGCTCCGACGCAGGAGGCGCCCCGGCGCAGACGCAGCCCGGCTCGGGCGGGGCACCGGTGCGGGAGGCGACGAGCTAGTCGGCCCTGGGACCGCGCGGGCCCGTCGCAGCTCGCCGGCCGGCTAGCCAGCCGCCGCCACCATGCCCGTTCCGGCCGCTTCACCGACGACGTGGACGCCGCCGCGACTGCGCGCCCATAAGAACGGCCCCCGCGACCGTGCCGACGTGAACGCGCTCGCCGGGCAGCCTCGCCCAAGCCCGTCACCCACGCCGACCTGCCGGCCTGCCGCCATAGAGTGCTCTGGAGCGCCACGCCCGCTACCCCGCACGCGCCAGAGCTCTGCTCTCTCCGCCTCGCTCTCAGGCTCAGCTCTTCCTCTCTCTACCTTTTTTTTTTAATTTCTCTCTCTGCTCTTCCTCTCTCTTTCTTTTTTTTTTTTTTAATTTCTCTCTCTGTGTCTCTCTGTCCACACGACACGGCAACGACGAGATAAGGATGAGAAAAGGCTCCTGCCGGCCACGTTGCTTCACCCAACTAGCATATGCCTCCGCCAAGCAGGGCGCGGCAAGGCCGCGCCGGTCTACTCGGGGGCCGCTGTGCAGCGAGTGTGAGGAAGAAGAAGCAATGGACGAGCTTGACGCGGCGGCCTGCCTGCTCAGGGTCTTGTTCTGCAGGTCCAATGCTGACACACTGCTGCCCTTGCTCGTCCCGGCCGGTCAGCCCATTCATTCTTATTAGAGCAAGGTCAATAATCCTTGGCTATAAGTCAAGCCAATTCATCCGAAGACCAGCTTATGGCCTGATACGATGTATAGAAGGAGCGAGAAGACAAAATAATAAATGTTTTCACATCATAAGAAAAGTAGAATTCCCCTGATTTGAAGCTATTGCTATAGTTAACCGTGAAAAGAGAAAAAGAAAAAAAAAATACTATTTGGGTCTATACAAGAGTTTTGCACCCAACAAATCATTATTACAGATCCAACCTCTGAATGATTAAAGGCTCACAAAAACTAGATAAGTTTTTTTGAGACAAAAGACATGCTCAGCACCAAACCTATTAGAAGAGGGCCGCCACCAATTCATGATTCTCTCCCCTTGGTATATGGTTAACCGCAATAAAAATTAGAAAATGGGCCCTTTTTTTGACTATTATTGCTATTAATCGGAAATGAAATGATCTTCCTTTTTTTATATTTTTTTGAGAATTTCCTCTTTTTTTTTGAGAAAGCGGGATTATATTTCACATAAAAGTTTTGATGGTTACAGCCCAAATCTAACAAGAACATCAGATCGTGGGGATTGCTTGTTCCTTGTCTCTGTTGTTGCTTTTTTTTTTTTTTTTTTTTGTTGTAGGAACATCGGAAATGATCTTCCAGCGTTTTCCCCAACCACTGGGCCTAGTTTTCGACGCCTTCAGGCCCATGCTGCCTCTCGGCCCGCGTCCACGTCGAGATTTGCGGCGGGCTGGCGGTCCAGCCCAACGACGATCCAGCCGTTGCTCCGTCCGACGTGGACCGGCGCCTTTGCAACCCGAAGCAAGGCAAGACAGAGATGCCTCCCCTCCCCGTGTCGGCTTGGGCTCTCTCTCGGCCCGCCTCCTTCCCGAGCACGCACGCCGCCTCCAATTCTTCTTCCCCCCTCCTTCTTCCTCGCCCGCTCCGCTCCTGCGTTGCCGTGGAGCGCTCCCCTCCCTATCCGGACCCTGCGCCGCCGGCCGGCGCGCCGGTGCCTTCGTCTCCCGGTAAGGAACCCTATCCTGCCACTACCACTGGTTGGATTCCCTCCTACTCCTTCCCCTACTCCTTCCTCTAGCCGCTTATTATAAACGAGTTTCGGTTGCTGCGAATGCGGGCAACCAATTCGAATGCGTCCTCGTCCTCCGGTCGCGCGGGTACGCCGCTAAGCTTAATCTAGTTCGTCTGTTCGTCCGTGCGGCCTTGCTGCGCGTCGCCTTCTACTGCGGCTGTCGCGGCGGCGGCTGCTGTTTCAGGCTTTCAGCGCGCGCGAGATCGGTTCGGTTGACCCGGTAGGATAGGATAGGATGGGATTGGATAGGATGGAACGCAAACGCAACTGGATGGGATGGTCTTCGACGGTTCTTCTTCTACCCTGCCCCTACACTAGCCGCGGCTAGCGCTACTGCGAGGGGTTCGGATTTGTGTTTACTGCTGGGTTCCCCACCATGCCCCAACTCGCCGAAATCCCCCTGTCCCTGCCCTTTGGCCCTCCTGTTGCGGTGAATCCGCCTGTACCTGCTGAAGGACATCTCTCAAGTATGGGCATGATTGCCTGATGGTTTGTTTTCAGGGCTGTTTGGATGACACATGATTGCCTGATGGTTTGTCTTGTGGGATGTTTGGATGGCACCCTGGCCTGGAGGTCTTGCCCAGGCAGCAAAATCCTGCCCACGGCCGTTGCAAATCCGATGCCAGAGATCGCTGCCTGGTGCGGCAACTCTGCCTGGGCACCAATCCAAACACGACTGGCGTGGTGGTTGCGGTGCGGTGCTCAGTGGGTAGAGGCTTAATATGGAGTGTCGGTTGCCAGTGTATTGGCCGCATTCAGTTTATCTGGGGGGATTTTGTGATTCGAAATGTCTTTATCTATGCTATCCTTGTTCACTTATGCTATTTTTCAGTTTATCTGGGGGGATTTTGTGATTCGAAATGTCGTTATCTATGCTATCCTTGTTCACTTATGCTATTTTTATCTGTTTGTCTAACAGGAACATTTAATGCGGTTCAGGGCTCAAGATGATTGGTTCATTCATCACCGGAGCGCTAACGTAAGTAACTGCACCGGCAGTTTCTGTTGTCTTTTCCATTCTTTGCTTCGGAGCATTGTTGTTAGGTCTCATCTGTTTGATCTGTGTTTTCCTTTCTTGCAGGCTTGTTCTTGGATACGCGTACCCAGCCTACGACTGCTACAAGACGGTGGAGCTGAACAGGCCTGAGGTCGAGCAGCTGCGGTTCTGGTGTCAGTACTGGTTCGTAAAGGTGCCCCCTTCTGTTTTGATGCAGACTTGCATATGCGATCTGCTTCATGTTGAAGTGTCATGGCTTTTGCAGGATTTTACTCGCGTTTCTCACTGTTCTAGAGAGAGTTGGGGAAAATTTCGTATCATGGTAATGCCATCCCCTGCTACTTTTTCATGCCATCACCTGCTACTTTTGGGGTTGCTATTTTTAGTAACCTTTGATGATTGGAATTGGGGATAATGACTTACCTCATCGCTGATTATTCTCTTCTTATGCAGGTTGCCAATGTACAGTGAAGCAAAGCTGGCATTTATCGTGTACTTGTGGTATCCAAAGACACGGGTATGGTATTCTCTTCTCTTTAATTTGTTAGCTTATATACTTCTTTCATGGTTCGTTTGTAACAGCGGGTTATTTCAGGGGACTGCCTATGTATACGAGTCATTCTTCAAGCCATACATTGCAAAACATGAAACTGAGATTGATCGAAATCTGCTTGAGTTGAGGACAAGAGCCGGTGACATGGCAGTTCTTTACTTCCAGAGGGTTGCAAACTATGCTCAGACAAGGTCCTATGAAATCTTGCAGTATATTGCCTCACAGTCACAGACTCAAGGACCTCGCCCTCAGGTATTGCTTCCTTACGTGCCATCTCTCTCTGCTATTACAGCCTATTTTGGCAAAGTGGAGATGTAATTCATGCTGCATAGTTAATGTCTGTGCCTAATTATTTCCATAGATATAGTAGCAGTTAGTTAGGTTTCCTTGAGCTCGTGCTCAGATGTTTGTTTCACCGTCACCTAGGCTAACCATGCTTCATATATTGAATTTATAAAAGGCCAGCTGTATTCATCGCTACAAGTTTTTCTTTTTACAACCTACTCCAGTTATGTTTTTGGGATGCTGGCACATCTAATTGCCGATGCAGAATACAGGAGAGGCATAATGCTGCAGCACCTCTCTCTCTCTCTCTCTCTGCTAGATTGTTTCCACATATTCAATGATAATTGCTTTATTCAGAATTTGAACATGCTGATGTTTTGAAAGCACTGAAATTGACATTCCAGCAAATCGGCAGATGCGATACTTGCCAATCATTATGCAAACCTTCTCCCAGAAATTTCTCCACATGTTGTGTCAACCATTAGATTTCCAATTTCCTCCATGCAGAACTGATTTTTGGAACCAATGCTAATTAGTGTGTACTTAGTTCACTGATCACTACTTTTTGGGTAAAACACGTGTTGCAAAGTTAGCTGATCATGTACTATTGAAAGTTTTGACACATGCATATCTCAATGAGGATTTTTCTTCTTGCTGCTAAGAACTTATATCCTAATTTATGAGCCTAGGATTGATTTAGTTGTTTTCATTCTCCTAATGTTAATATAGATGATATTGTCATTAATTTCACTGACTAGGCTATTTTTTTGTTGAACATGGACTAGGCTAAAAACTTTATGCAATCAAAGTGGCTATTTTTTTTAAGTGCTAGGCTATATGTGGCATAGCCTCCTGTCTAGTATTAGCACATTTTAGAAAATTGTGGTTCTGTAGTTCGGTTAAGTTTCTGTACTGTTGTAGTATACCTATTCTCCTATTCTGAAAAATGTGCACCAGGACCATTTGCCCTGTCCTATAGTCTGCTTTACTCAATTTCTTCAGCATAGGGTCTCTCTGGCAGCCATATGTAGGCTTTTCAATAGTCTGCTTTACTCAATTTCTTCACCAATTCTTATGAGATTTTCAAAGAACCAAAATGAAACTAAATGCTGGTGAATCAAGTCTGTCACGTAGCAAATTCTTTATGCATACTGATTTGTCTTCACCGTGTCTTCCTTTCTGCAGGCACAGCAACAGCAGCAGCGACCACCACCGCCACGGACTCGGCAAGTGAACCCTGCACCTCCACCTGTTTCTGCACCATCCGCGCCTCCGATACCACCACAGCCTGCCCAAGCCCAAGTTCCTCCTGCTCCACCAAGGCCCCTAGTTCCAGTGGCCCCTCCTGGTGCAGTGCCTCCTGCACAGCCCCAGCCACCACCTGCTCCTGAAGCCGCTGCTACCAACGGTCCTGAGGACACCGAAGCCATGCAAGTTGACCCACCCCGTCCATCAGTGAGCGGTGCACCACCACCACTACCACCCGAGGAGACACTCATCGAGGAGGCGATCCGGCTGACGCGGGGCCGGCTCAGGAGGCGCTTGGCTGGAGGATCTGGACCACCTCCGAATTAGCATCGACCAAGGTTCATCTCATGCCATTCACTCCGAACTGGGCTGGTTCTGGTACTCGACTTAGAGGGGGATGCTTAGTTGGTTGAACAGAGTTTGGGTTTCCTAGCAAACATTCTCCAATGTATGAACTGTAACCGGTTTGGTCTTTGTTTCACGGCTCAAATTGTGAATAGAATCCCAGAAACAGAAGTGGACGATGTGATGCTAGCCATAAATCAATTCACAGGGTAGCGCTAGGAAATATGGTTGGGAAACATCTTCTGCAAAAATGCACAGACGTGGCATGTCTGTCTGAGTACGCCTGGTCTGGTTCTTGAAGAACCAAAAAAAAGTGCCTGTATTCATTAGCATTTAGAAACGATGATATTACTGGTTACAGTAGTCGTCTGGAATCGAAATGCGAAGAACTAAAAAGAACAGTACCTGTATCTGTATGTGATTCACGTTTTTTTTTTCTATGGTATTTTTTTTGTTCAACTGTGGCATCAAGTTGGACGGCTTGTACCACTGCATACCTGTCGTATATTTGTGAAGAAGACACCGTCATCCCCTCCATCGGTTACCTCTGCGACGAAAGTATACCAGTGCTATATTTCTGTCGTGTATTTCTGAATATGACACCTTGATCCCTTTAGTTACCTCTGCAGCCACGAAAACCTACTACTAGCTTTTCGCAAAAAAGGAAAAAAGGAAAAGAAAACATAAAACTTGCAGCTGAATGAAACAATAAAAATCTCAATCGTTGAATTTGTCAACCTTTCGAGCTCGAATAAAGAGACAACAATTGTCTTCTTGTTTTTTTAAATAAACAAAACAAATAGCCTCACCAACGGCACTGCTGGGCCTCAGCCACCCACCAGAGCAGCTAGAAATCATCGGACTATAACGCCCATTTGGGGACTCATCACGGCCTTCAAATTGCAAGCCTATAACATATATATATCATCACGTGATTCACGTTGTACTAGGAAACCACATCATGTGTACGTAGTTCTCGGCAGTTGTGTGGTGGCTGTTTTCAATTTGGCGCCAGAATCTGATGGACACACACAGACACATCAGACATGGATAGCATAGGAGCCAACTAGCCAAGACATATACCCTATATGTAGCGGTGCCGGATCGTTGCCTTGTTCCATTATTCCTAGTTCCATCATCTACAGACTGCAGGTAGCTAATATGGCAATGGGTGCTGCCCCTGCACACTTCTTTCCCACCGCCGTCCAGCCTCTTCTCCTTCCCGCCGCTTCGCTGGCGGCCGGGGACGGTAGGCGAGGCGGCGGTAGTAGTCGCCTCCACAACGGTCGCTGCCCTTCGCCGGCGGTGGCGACCAAAACACTGCTGCCTACTACTAGCGACCTTGACGTCCAGCTTCAGGTAGTGCTTAATTTACATACACACGTCAGTAAAAGAGTATTTTCTCCATCCTAAATTATAAGTCGGTTGAGTTTTTTTCTCCAAATTTAACCTTTCGTCTTATTAAAAAAATTTGTATAAATATAGTTAAATTTAAGTTATTTTTTAAGAATTAATAAAACAATCCATGACAAAAAAAATGATAATTTGTATATCTTTTTGAATAAAATAAGTGATTAAACTCTACATAAAAAGTTAAACGACTTACAATTTGAGATGTGAAGTGCATGATTATACTAATACTGTCACTGGCGACCTTGACGTCCAGCTCCAGGTAGAACCATGCGTAGAGCTGATGCGCGGAGAAGTTTCTGGGCCCGCCATTAATTTTCTCTGGGTTACAAGTGAATAATTATATTGGTTAACTAATACTCCCGTCACGAAAACTTGTTCGTTACGAAAAGCCTTTTTGAAGCGATGTTTAGGACAAGTAGATTTGGCTAAACCTCAAAAACTACTCAAAAATGATTTTCTGTAATTAAAAAATGTCCTATAAGAATTTGAGACATGTACTTTATCTACGTATCTCCATGCAACATTGCAACACACTTTAATTGGAAAATTTAGCTATGACATCACTATAATTTAAAAGAATATTATTTTTTTTTGAACGGAGGGAGTACTGCACTATAATATTTAGCATAGAAAAAATGTGTTATTATAAGTCATTGTTATATACTTTGGAATAAAAGTTACGTGCTTGCAAAATCTATCATATAATTTAAAAGATTTTAAGGACATACAAACACAAGTGGCTTAAGACACATATCGAAGATCATGCAAAATGAAATGTGTGCCAAGTATTTGCGACCAAAGGGATCGGCCGAGCATGCATGTAACGCGTAAGCGTCACGTCGTAGATCCAAGAGTCTCACCATCGTTTTGAACTTTTCAAAAGGAGGGAGGGAGGGGGAGAGAGAGAGAGTCACCATCATTTGATTTCGAAAAATATGATGAACGTGCGCTCATTCTCCACCATTGACACATCAGAAAAGCATCACGGATTTACGGAGGACTCTTCATCTTGATGGATGTGGAAGGAACGGTGGCCGGGAGATGATGGCCGCCGTCGACAACCTGAAGCGCCTCTGCATCGACCATTACTTCGAGGAAGAGATCGAGAGCGCCATGAGCAGCAAATGCATGGCCGATCTCCTCCACAGCGACGACCTCTTCGATGCAACCCTCTCATTCAGGCTCATGAGAGAGACAGGACGTCATGTCTCAGCAGGTCAGTAGTATTATTAGTAAGTATATATAATAAATATATGGTGTAGAGAGACCATCAAAAAATTCAAGAGATACAAGCTGGGCCTTGTTTAGATGGCTAGAAATTTTAACTCAAACTCCTGTAGCACTTTCGTTTGTATTTGGTAATTATTGTCTAATCATAGACTAAGTAGGCTTAAAAGATTCATCTCATGATTTATAACCAAACTATGTAATTAGTTTTTTTACCTATATTTAATACTCTATGCAAACGACTAAAAATTGATGTGATGGAGAGAGAGTGAAAAACTAACAATTCTGAGACTTACTAAACAAGACCCTAATGTTTTCCACATGTGCAGTTCTGTCTCTATAGAGTCTATACTGTCTCTATAGACGACATAGGCATATGCAAAAATACGAGTATAGGGGCCTCCCCTGTTGACCTTTCAGTAGAGAACGAAGGCAATAATAGACCATGTAAAAAACATAATCATATATAAGGAACGTGCTATATACTTCAGTCGCCTCAAAACAGGCTTCATCTTAAGTGACGAATTTCCACCGGAGGATGAACATCCGATGGTCATTGTGTTGTCTTCTACCTCAGGCCAGTCAATGTTCTTCTTCTTCCTCCCGTCTTCAGCAACAACTTCGCTTGACCACACGCCCGCGCCTAGAGCGTATGTAGAATGTCAACATGTTATCCAAGACATGGAAAACACAACACACGTCTGTTATGTGTTGACTACCTAGTGTCGTCATAGACGCGTTTTACCAACACGCGTCTATAGTAAGTGCTTATTATAGACACATGTTGACCTTGCTGGACCAGCGAACCCTACCGCCAACTTACTATGAATGCACGTCGGGAAAGCGCATTAGTGAACTCAATCATATCACATACGCGTTTTTGTGTGGTGTCTATAGGTGACATTGATGGATATGACCTGTGGTGTCTATAGGTGACACCAGTGGATATGACCCTTTTTTACATTGTGTAGGGTCTCGCCCCATGGCTGCATCCTTCTACTCCTCCCCCCTTCCGCTGCCACCATGGTCATCCTCACCCTGCCCAACTTGGCCTGGCTTGGCCGGCCTCCTCCTCTGATGCCAGAACTCTAGCCACCCTCTCGCTATCCTTCTTATCACCTGGTCGGCCTGCCTCCCTTGCCCCTCCTTTTTCTAAGGTTGATGGAGTCGTTGGGGAGAAGGAAGATGTACCGCCGCCATCACTGGAAAGAAGGAAGACTTGCGTAAGGAGGACAAAGATGCCGGAGAGAAGGAAGACAAGTGCTGGCGAGTTGGGTGCGTCGTTGTCGCCTGAAATCCCTCTATATTTCAGGTGTGTATATATTAAGCCACTAAAACTAGCACGGCAATGGGAGTAAACCAGAAATTAAAGTTTTACATAGAGATGGCATGGCACTAAATATACATTAAAAAGCAATAATGGCAAAAATACGAAAAACCGTAATAGAACTCAGTATATATTGGGAAGAAAACATAGCGTTGTTCATGGTTGTATGAACCCTCTGGATCAATGTGTGAATGCAGATGACGTTCTCCGGAGGTTCACCAACAGCGCCGGTGAGTTCAGCCTTGCACTCAGAAAGGACACCATGGGGCTCCTAAGCCTGCATGACATGTCGCACTTGGACATCGGAGAAGAAGCAACACTCCACAAGGCAAAGGAGTTCTCAGCCAAACACCTCGCATCTTCCATCAGCAACCTGGAGCCAGGCCTTGCGAGGTATGTGAGGCAGTCCCTGGACCACCCCTACCACCTGAGCCTGATGCAGTACAAGGCAAGGCACCACCTCAGCTACCTGCAGAGCCTGCCCAGTAGTAGGAGCACTACTGCAATGGAGGAGTTGGCAGTTGCAGAGTTCCAGCTTAACAAAATGCTGCATCAGATGGAAATGAAAGAGATCAAAAGGTACATTATATGCATAGATATATATAACACATTGATCCTTGCTAGAAATGAATGTGCTTTCTTGTACTATGTATATGTACATTATTGATCATATATTGACCTGATGACTTCTTATTTTCTCAACTGATGTAATCGACATGCTAAGTTTAATAGAATTGGAGGCGGTTACTTGTTTTTTTTTTTGTAATTGTCAATTTAACAAGTCTCTCTAAATATATATGAATTCTAATTGTTAGTGAAACCCCAAACCCATGTAATGCAGATGGTGGATGAACCTAGGATTAGCACAAGAAATACCAGAGGCTCGGGACTAGGTCCTCAAATGGTACAATTGGTCCATGACTATACTCCAGGGATCTTCCTTCTCCAGATACAGGGTTGAGATCACAAAGATAATCTCAATTGCCTATGTCGTGGATGACATATTTGACCTTGTTGGCACCCTCGAGGAGCTCTCACTCTTCACTGAGGCAATCAAAAAGTAAGTGCTTCGATCTCTGCAAAATAAGTCTGTCATTATATTGTCTTATTACTCCGCACAAAAATAGTAATGTAACACAATTTGTAGGTGGAATTTGGAAGCTGCTGATTTACTCCCGGTCGCATGAGAACATGCTACAGAGCTCTTTACACAGTTACAAATGAGATGGCCGATATGGCTGAGAAAGAGCATGGGCTGAACCCTGTCGATCATCTCAAGAAAGCTGTAAGTTGCACACACATATGTAATATCTCCAGAATTTTAAATATTTGGGTGATAAATTTAAATCATTTATATAAAAAATGTTGTCAATCTTACCGAAGAACTACTAATTACCACGAGTATTCAATTTCTGATTTTTTTTTTCTTTTGCAGTGGGCGGTCCTGTTTGATGGGTTCATGGTTGAAGCGAAATGGCTAGCAACCAATCAGGTCCCTTGCGCAGATGAGTACCTGAGGAATGGTGTCATCAATTCAGGAGTGCCGCTCGCATTTGTGCACATGCTCTTCCTTCTAGGGCATCACCATGCAGTGAGTGGTAATGCTGCAGAGCTCGCCGACAACATCCCTCCAGCCATCACTAGCGCCTCCAAAATCCTCAGACTCTGGGACGACATGGGCAGTGCCAAGATCAGAATGATTGCAATAGTAATGTTTGAAATGTAATAAATAAACAAATTTTTTCTCTGAGAATACATGATGATACTTAATACATAGAGGAACTAGTAGCTAGTAGAGTAGTAGTAGAAGTAGGAGAGACAAATCACACTACATGTTGAAAAAGTAAATATGAACTCATCTCTTGTTGGTGGATTTAATTTTGCTTTGCAGGATGAAGCACAGGAAGGATTAGATGGGTCATACTGGAAGCTGTACATGAGGGAGCATCCTTCCGCAGCAGCCGGCGACGTGGAAGAACACATGCGCAGGATGATCGCGCGGGAGTGGCAGGAGCTCAACCGGGAGTGCTTGTCGAGGAGGACCTTCTCGTCGTGCTTCGCGCAGGCCTGCCTGAACGCCGCCAGGATGGTCAGTGTCATGTACATGTATGACAAGGAGCAGAGCCTCCCCGTCCTTGAGGACTACATGAGGATGCTGCTGCTTTGAAACCGTACCTACTCATCCTAGCTTATCAACGAGAATCCATGCACTTTTACGCTTAACGAAGAACGTGCAATGGCGTAATGCACGTTTTCGAAAAAAAAAATCCATGCGCATGCAAGATGGCAAGTGTGCTTTTATGCTAGCTATGCTATTAGTAAAGCAAAGTTTGTTACTACTAGCTAATAACTAGTATATGAGGGAAGAGGGGTAGGTATAGATTAGGGACCAACCAGGCGACGGGAGGATAGATTTAATCGAATTTGTACTTGGTACGGTGTAATGGCTTCTTTTTCTTCTTGAATCATGGCGAATACTTGTTCTTCTTCTACAAATTAACATGGCAAATCTTCGATGAATAGGAACAGAGCAAATCACATCAATTAGTAGGGATAAAAACAATATAAGATGTTGACGCAAAGAATCACATTAAAATGACACTCAGCTCGTGTCCTACTTTGGCCTAGCCCGGCCCATGTGAAATTGGTCTGTGTCTGACTACTACGAAAAAAGATGTGTTGTCTTAAATGGTATCCGAGCCCACAAAGCAAAGTTGGGACACCTAAGTCTAAAACGAGGACATAAGAAGGTGAGCTGATCATAAATCTAGGTACGTGCAACAATTAATCTAGGATTTTGAAGTTGGGTATCCACACCATCCCAATAAACAAAATGGAATGACTTATACATGTTCAAAGTTGTAATGTATGACTATATATGTGTGAAGCGGTGCGGAGCTATGATTTGAAAGTTGGGTATTACCACACGCCCCCAAGCAAAATGAAACAATTTATGCGTATTAGTTTCTATCGTGGCAGAAATTTAACTCTTACCTTTCTCATAAATGAGGCTAGCACAATTGCACAAATGAACAACAAACCAACAATAAAAGGTAGCGATAGTTTTAGTATGCAGGCAGTGGTGTACAAGATAACGATAGTATTCGAATTCAAACTTTAGAAATTGTGAATCTTAATTTTTACATTCCAAACTGCACTAGTAATTCAGCTTATTAGTACGGAGCAGGCACACTGGTGTCAGCCATCAAGAGCAAAGTAAGCACTTTGTTAATGAAAAAAGGAAAAGTAAGGACAAAACCACAAGCACGAGGCCTCGTTCAAGAACGAAAAACAGTGCAATATCTTGTCAAAGGGTTTTTCTTTCGAGCATCTATATCTTGCCAAAGGTGCGCACAGGATAAGCTCAAGGTGACAGACAGACGAGTGACACAAGAACCCGGCCCTGTTGGCAGCCCAGTCGCTAGAGGCCAGGGCACTGGTTCAATGGGCCCAATGGTCCAGTGTCCAGCACGTGCGATGTTGTATCTGGTGGGCCATGGGGGCAGTATAGGGGCAATGGGCTGGTGGATGATTAGGGTCCTGTATAGGGGCGGAGCTGCATCAGAAGAACACGATTTTTCACTCAAAAAAAAAAACAGAACATCATGATTAAGGAGATAATAAAAATTTAAAAACTCGGTGGTAAGATAACTCCGAGCATTGTTCTCATGCAAGTCGACAAAACTTCTAAACCCATGCCCCATCGCTTACAACACTAGCTAGGCCGGCCGGGGTGGTACGTCCAAGCTCAACTCCTTTGGCCGTTTAACCATTTGTGGCCACGTCATTTCGTCCAAAACGTGTAAATAAAAACGCGAACTAATCGCAAAAAAAACAATACCAAAAAGGTGGTACTATATATCCAGTTCTATAGACCTGGAAATGGATTAACACCCTCCTCATCCATTTTAAAAAAAAAAAGATCAATAGCCAACTGCTAAATCTTTCCGTACGCGTAAATAAAAAAAGTCATTTCAATTAATTGTTGCATATATACCAGCTCCTGGTCCGGCCAGTTGGAGAGGAGGTCCCGGGTCAAAGTTCAAAAAGAATCCCCTCGTAGTTCCACGGTCTCAAAGCATAAGTAAACAGACCGGGTTACTCACTGGGTAACGCCACCCTGTGCGGGTGGGGCATGGCGTCTGGGATTTTTCGGGCTGAGGCAAGAGTCCTCTGCCTTAAGCAAAATAGCTCGGGGGTGTTTACCCCTCGCAGCCCGAGTTTGTATACATGTTATATACACTTCCTCTATGTTTCAAGTACGTGCTTGATTTTCTAGGTGGCAACGTATGCTATAAAAACCAGGCTCCTGTGAAAACTATGAAAACTCTAATCAAAACCACACAAATCTAATCCGATGGCTAGAGGTGGGAGGGTTTAAGTGCTAAAATAATCCATATTTAGGATGAGATAAGTGAGAGGGTTTAAATGCTAAAATAACCTCTCCATCTGTAGCCATCGAATTAGATTTGTATGATCTTAATTAGAGTTTCTATAGTTTACATAAGAGACTAGTTTTCATAGCATAGGTTGCCTTACTAGACAACCTATAGACAAATACTTGGAATATTCTATTACGAGTCCTTTTAATTCTACTAGTTGACTTGTATAATATTGTAATATAAAATCTTATATAAGTTTCGATCATACTAAAGATACGTAGCCTAATTAAACTATATGCATGATCATGATAACGTTGTTTTCTTGTCCAGATCTTTTTTATTAAGTATTACTCCCTTTGTTTTTAAAATTATAAGTTACTTTGACTTTCGACACATTCACTAAAAAAGTCATCAAAGCGGCTTATAATTTGGAAAAGAATTAACGAGGACATGCCAAGACACCAAAATGCTTAGGTGATCGACAATCATTTAATAAAGTTCATGATAATGCACAGCCTGAGACAGCAAAATGATTTCGTGCCTGTCATCTTGTGGCTGGATTCTCCGAATGTCCGAAACCATGAGGGTCCCTACAATGGGATTCCAACTCCCGTGAGCACCACGTTTGTCACGAGCGCTGGCTTGTTACACCTATAACCCCCAGGAGATACACTGTACAGCTCAATCCAATTAGATTTTCCTCGAGGACCAGAGATCAGCAGCCTTGTATTCAGACATGCCGCGACTGCCATTTCAGAACGCGCATGTGTGATGTGTGTGCATGTTTGCGACAGGTGAAGGCTCAATCAGATGAGTATAATTTGTCAGTATCAGTATCTAGCTGATCGAGCCTCTCATCGTCGCGATTGCCCATCGGCGAATTGGAATAGCGGCAAGCATTACGTCTGTACGCGCGAGCCAGTGAAGAACGGGCGACTGGTCACGTATGAATATGATGGGATATCGCAAACACGTACAGACTATAGTTGTTAGAATAATGCGCAATATTTAGAACCGTTTCCTGAACTTTAAATTCCATGTATTCCATATTAAGATGCTCTCATTTTCTTACAAGGAAACTTGAGGTCGATTTTCGCCTCATTCAAATGCGGAATGATAACAGTTTCCTGAAATATTATCACGCGTTCCAATATATACAACTCTTTCCTTTTCCAAGTAGAGTTGTTTGGAAACGACACAGTGCTTATGGTACGGTGCAACTGAAACATCACAAAAAGAATTAGGACTTTACTACAGCCTGCACGCGCAGGACTTGTCCTCCCCGCCTGCACACCTGCGTGGCCGTCCGATGCCCGCCCGAGCCTTCCGATGGGCTTCTTCCCCAAATGCGCCCGAGCCCGCGCCAAAGCCTGCGTGCATCCTCCATCGACACCGGCGCTCACGCCCCCGCCGCCGGCCACCGCCCCGTCGCGGGGACAAGGGTTTGCCGAAGCTCCCGCGACCTAGGGCCGCGGCCCTATTTCGCCAGAGCTCCGGCGAACCCTTATCCCCGCGGCGGCCGCCGTCTTCCCCTGCCCCCACCGTCACCATCTTCTCCACCTCCGGCGAGCTCGCCACCGCCTTTCTCTAGCTCCATCCATGGTGCCCCCGCCCTGGACCTGGCCCGGTCGCCGGCCCCTGCCGCCAGGGCACCCTAAACCGCCGCCGACCATCCCCGCTGCCTGTCTTCCCTTCCTCCCCTGGCCGGCCGACAATCTATAGCCCACCGGAGTTGGAGAAGAAGGGGGAGAAACTCGCCGGAACCCTAGCTCACCGGAGTTGGAGGAGGAAGAAGAGAGAGGAGATAGGAAGAGGAAGATGCCTACCTGGTGCGGATCCATGGCCCCCGCCGTCAGATCCGCCGAGATTCGTTGTCGCCGCCGCCTCCAGATCCGCCAGGGCCGGCGAGCTCGGTGGCGGCTCTGCCATGGCGTGTGGTGGGCACGGGTGCGGGACAGCTGCTAGGATCCGCCGGAGTTGGGCGCACGGACGGCCGACGGAGTGCTCGCCGAAGATAAGAGAGAGAAAGTATGAGAGGAAGAGAAAGGGGGTGATGGGGAAGACGAAGGAGTCGGGCTGGCGGGGTGCATGTGCGGGTCGGACTGCGCGTTCTGAATATAGCTTTTAGGAAAGAATTAACAGTGTCTTGGAAAAGCGATTACAGAACAGAACTCTAAAAAAAGGCGATTACAGAACCTAGCTGCTAACTAAGCATGCATGTACAACCTCCGTCAGCACTTTTTTATAGATTCAATGAAATTTTAAAATTGTTTGGCTCATAATATAAAAAAGGGACTTGCATTGTTTTTAGGATCAAGGGAGTAGAAAATATACACAGGGCACATTTGAGTGGCTTATTCTAAACCATGGATGCTTTTTATTTAGAAATGCTCTCTTTTTTCGAAACCGTGCTTGGCACATTTTTTATTAAGAGAAGTGGGAATTGTCAATAGACCTATAGATAGATAAAACAAAAAGATTGGCAGGTAATCCTAAGATTACCAACGAAGTCCTCAACACAAAAAAAAACAAGAACATGAGGGGTGACAACCCTCCACCTAACGACCCCAGCGACTGAGCCTGCTAATACAAACTATCTCGACACATTGGTAGCCAGTAATGAAAGGAGCCATAGATGATAGTAGCGACAAAGCATCCGCTAGAACTCTCAGACGGCAAAGCATCCGTCTAAGCAACCTCAGCAGCAAAGCAATTGTCGGACTTGACAAGTACCATCAACGCGGCAAAGCATCCGCGGATGGGGCCACCATGCTCTCGGTAGCCAAGCATCTACCAAAGAGGGGGTCTAAGCAACATACAAGTAGCATTAACGTGGCAAAGCATCCGCGGATGGGGCACCGCGCTCTCGGCATGTTGGATGCTTCATCTATGACTAAACCAAGTTGTCCTTCATAGATTCTGAGCACAACTGAGTTGCCACAGTACTCTATGACATTCAATTATCACAGTTGTATCACCCTTGGCAGAGACAACATAACCCTGTGATAAATGAGAACGGGTAAAATCCGCGCGGATACTGGTGTCACAGATCCGCACCCACGAGACTAATTCATGCTCGCACCCGCGCCCGCTATCCACAGGTAGCAATATCCGCCCGCGCCCGCTATCCGCGGGCAAAACATGCCCGCGGCCATGTCCACATACCCGAGAGACGGCGATGGCGGCCTGCAGGGCGGAGACGGCCACGATAGCCTGCGGGGCGGACATGGCGATGGCAACCTCCTCGGCGAGGAAGACAGCGGAGCAATGAGGCCAGCGGTCGGCCTTGGGGATTGGAGGAGCAGGAACGTCGGGTCCGTCTAAGCAAAGCAGGGACTGAGGAACCGTCGCGAGTGGAGGAGCAAGGAGCCGTCGCGAGTGAAGGAGCAGGGAGCCATGCGCGAGTGGAGGCGCTGGGAGCCGTCGCGAGTGGTGGCGTGACGCCGCGAGCAACCGAGAACAACGACCCGCGAGTGGGGAAGGCGTCGTTGCGGACTCGCGTCTTGCGAGTCGTGTGGGTGGTGGCGGCGCTGGGCGGCTGGGGAGTTGGGAGTGGGAAGTGGGAACCCTAAATCTGATGTATATATATCGCTTTAGCTAAGGCCCCACATATCGTTTGGATTTGGCGGGTTTGCGGGTGCGGGCATGCTATTTTCTTACCTGTGTAGTGTTGCCCGTTGGGCACAAATCTCTGCCCGCATCCATGCCCGTGGACACAGATTGACGCCCGTATCCGCGCCTGCCGGGTCGGGTGCCTGTGGGTACGTGGATTTTTTTTTGCCCGTTGCCATCTTTACTCTGTGATGATTTTCGAAAAGGTCACAAGAAAACGTCATGTAAAGCACCATTTTTTGTAGTGCAGGCAGAGCCAGTTTTGAGCACTAGAGTGGTTTTGACCCCATTTAGTGGAGGGTAGAAGTGTTGTTGCGGCTTTGTGTGCTCTGGTGTCAAAGCCAGTTAATATTGGCAATCTCTACACGTAAAAATAATACTGTAACATCCGTGTTTTGTGCAAATAATCATCGTCCACATGGATCTCATGAGTCTGTGTGACTGTGTCCTACCCTATTCGAATACGAAGACCTGGATCCGCATGTCCATGTCCAATACATATATACAGTCCTCGAAACGTATTTGTTCGTGTTCACGGATAGAATCCATGTTCATATTTTTACATAAAGCATATAAAATATCCGGCTTCATCTATCTGAGGATAGAATTAGACCAATTACTATAGACTCTAAACATGGACCAATTTCGGCTGTAAGAAATTACAACCACACACACAGAAACTGGAAAGATAAATGGTCTTTGACTAAACATAACCAACGTGTCTTTGGAAAAACCATCAACCGTAAAAATCTAAGGCGGATGTCTCCAGATGTTAAGCCGCAGAGGTTAGATGATCCTTCTAATCACCTCATTTCTTGTTATCCATATTATCCAAAGAAGTGCCGCAGCTGCGGTTAATAACAATGAATTATACTTTTTAGTTTCTAATTTAGACTAATTTTAAAACAAATCATCCATGTTTAACGGAGGTACAATTAAAAAACATATGTACAGACCGCCAAAAAACTTGGCATAAAATAAAAAAAACTTCCATGGATTCAGTAAAATGACATGAGAAAAAAATCAGAGGTTGTTGTCCACGGATATATAGAAGTTTTACCAAAAAAAAAATCTCTTCGTGGCCTTGCAAAATGACATGTACGTCCATCGGCCACTTGTTCCTACGACGTTCTCTGCTTTGGCACGGTGCGCCGCTGGAGCTTGTGACCGGCAACTTCAACTTCAGCAGATGACTTGACAAAAAAAAAACTTCAGCAGATGGAACTACGCTGCCACACAAGAATGGCTTTCGAACACGCTGAACCAGTGGCGAATCTAGGATTTTAGGTCAGGGTATGCCTCCCAAAAATTTCATATATAATTCAGTAAATATATTTATCAATTCGATAAGAAGGCTTAGTTTTTATTTATAAATTAACTGGAAACCATATCCACTAAATACAATATAAATAGCTTCAAAGCCATATCAATAATTGAAATATATACATAATATAATACCAAATACTTACAATATTATTTTACTAATGATTTTATTCGACGCTTTCGAAGGAACATAAATGTTTTAATTATATCATCTTCATCAATTTCAAAGAAAAATATCTCGCTCAAATCATCCAAAAGACTACCAACTGCGTGACAGATCACATCAACTGCGTGATAGATGATTTCATAATTTTAGCGCTAAGTAGTTAGCAATTCAAGTACAGATGATTTTTTTTAAAAAAAATCTGGAGAACATGAATCTCACCTTTAAAGTCTGAACGACTGAACCAAATCAGACGAGATCGCAATTCACAAGGACGAGTGGTCGGAGTGGATAGTTCTGATGTGATCCTCGTATTGCGTATTGGCGTTGGCGTCGGGCGTCGGCGTCGGCGATCCGCGATCGTCGACGGGCGGCTCAGCGTGACGGCGTCGTCGTAGGGCACGGGCAGGCACACTGTGGAAGTCGAACCATGCGGCCAGCGCTTGGGCACTGCCTCGAACACTCGATCGTGATCCAATTCATAGTAATCACAAGGCATGGGCCGTATTGGCATGGGTTGTAACACTCTTTTGCGCTCGGACGGATGGCGGCCTGCCTCTCACACCTGGCGCTCACGAATCACGATCACATCGAGGGTTTTTCTTTTTTTAATAAATATACGTATATGTAATCATACCCTGCAGCTCCGCCACTGCGCTGAACCACATCAACAGTGGCGACCGCCGATCGACATCATGGAACCGTTACTCATGGTGGACGAGGACCACCTGGAGGAGGTGTGGGTGGTGGCCATCATCGCCAAAGACGTGCCTGAGCGCGCCAGGGCTCCTCCGGCCCATTCTAGCTCGGTGCAGCGCGCGGCAGTAGTGGAGCTTGTCGTCCCTGAGCTCGTGGCAGTCGATCACCTGGTGCAGATCCTGGACGCCATGGCGCTGGACCGGCGGCACTCACAGAGAGGTTGCACGGTAACATAGAGGCGAGGCGTTGTTCATGTTCTCATTCAGGAAGAGCCATGGCGATGGACGTCGTGCCGCAGCTAGCGGCGGCGCTTGACGAGGACGCCTGTTGTAGTGTAGTGTAGGAGAACTTTCCACGGTTCTAAGCTCTCCTTTTTCATGAGAAGGGAAGCATTCTTGTTATATATAAAATCCATCGACGTTTGATTCATAACTAGCCATGCTTTTGGTTCGCAAAAAAAAAAAGGAACTAGTACGTCATGTTTTTCACATGCAACAGGAAATTGGAGCGCAGCTACACACGTACAGTAGTAGATCCAAACGCACACAGGGATGGACAACAGAGACTGAAGCTGATCTATGAGAGAGCAAAACAAGACATGTGCATATACGACAGCATTTGGACTGCAGCTTGATGCTGGCTTCGGAATTAAGCTGCACAATGCAAACACACGCGTTATCTGCTTGCTATCTACACACATGACGACGAAGCTAGAATACATATGCATCCCTGTGTATACACTGCACATGTGCTACACGAGCCTACGACTACGAGACTCGGCCTATAAATTGGACCTCGATGCATATCACTCACAAGGCATACGCACATAGCCAACACAGCAAAATCATATACATACATTGGCATCATTAACAAAATGCATACCACAGCTTGCTTGTTTTCTCTGTTACCAGGAGCAATGTCTACTGCACCTGCGCGCACCATCTTCTCCTTCTCCTCCGTGGAGCCTCTTCTCCTTGCAGCTTCGCCGGCGGTAGCACTAAACAGCCGCTGGCGAGGCCGGCACCGTGGAGATTCCGTCCGCCCTTTGGTGGCATCCAACATGCTGCTGCATAATGGTTTTGATCTCCAGGTAGAGCCTAGCAATCAAGCTGCTATAAAAGAAATTTTTCATTATTTCTAGATGATCTGTAATCCTAACCCTAGTTTGAATTTTCATCACAGTAATAACGACTTGATGGTAAAACTGTAGCACGTCTACCTAATGTTTCGTGTTTGAAAAAACACATGTATGCATATATGTGCTCACTCTACATGAAAACATGCACATGTGTAGGAGAGCCTGACGGACGTTCAAAAGATTCTGCATCAACGTCAGAAGAATGCCAGGGAGCTGATGGTCACCATCGATAACCTCAAGCGCCTCTGCATCGACCACTACTTTCAGATAGAGATTGAGAGCGCCATGACTGGTTGCAAGGATCTCCTCCACAGCGATGATCTCTTTGATGCAACACTTGCATTCAGGCTCCTGAGAGAGGCTGGCCATGATGTTTCAGCAAGTTAGTAAACACACAAACAATATTTCACCTCCATAAAAGGCGTACCCAATGCCGTAGGCTCCCGCACTGCGGGATCTGGGGAAGGAAAAATAGCCAGCAACCATCCCTGCACAAATGTGCAGAGGCTGGGGCTTAAACCCTGGACCTCTTGGTCATAGACGGTAAAGCTCTACCGCTTGCACCAGGGCCGCCCTTCAATATTCCACCTCCATGTGTTAAAAAAAAAATATTCCACCTCCACAACATATATAGTATTCATGTCAAAATTATAAATGGTATCTATATATGAACATGGTTGCACAACGTACAGATGATGTTTTACGGCGGTTCACTGATGACAATGGTGAATTCAAGCTTCGTCTTAGCAAGGACATCAGAGGGCTCCTGAGCCTGCATGACATGTCTCACCTGAACATTGGAGGAGAGGCGTTGCTCTACAAGGCAAAAGAGTTCTCAAGAAAGCACCTTGCATCTGCCATCAGATACTTGGAGCCAAGCCTTGCAGAGTATGTGAGACAGTCCCTGGACCATCCCTACCACATGAGCCTGATGCAATACAAAGCTAGGCATCACCTCACCTACCTACTGAGCCTGTCCCTGCCAATCAGAGACACTGCAGTGGAGAAACTAGCAGTTGAAGAATTCCAGCTCAACAAATTGCTGCATCATAAAGAAATACAAGAAATTAAAAGGTACTCTATGTACATAAGTGCTGATATATGTTGTCCTAGACCAGTTGACTTCAGAAAAATTATATATGTAAAAGAGTTTAGAAATTTATATTCCACCTTTTTATGCATAGAGTGAGTGGTGATTTAAGAATTATAATGCTGAGATATTTTATATGATGTGATGCAGATGGTGGATGGATCTAGGATTGGTTCAAGAAATACCTGTTGTGCGGGACCAGGTGCAGAAATGGTACATGTGGTCCATGACAGCCCTCCAAGGAGGTTCCTTCTCCACATACCGGGTAGAGATCACAAAGATAATCTCACTTATCTATGTGGTGGATGACATATTTGACCTCGTTGGCACACTAGAGGAGTTATCCCTGTTCACTGAGGCAGTCAAAATGTAAGCTTGCATATGGTAAATTATATGTGTAATTATTGTTGCCAATATTAAAAATATAAATAATGCTAATTTTAGAAACATGATTGGCAGGTGGAATACCGCAGCTGCTGATTCACTCCCTAGTTGCATGAGGTCATGCTACAGGGCTCTTTACACTATTACAAATGAGATCGCAGATATGGCCGAAAAGGAGGATGGGTTGAACCATGTTAATCATCTCAAGAAAGCAGTATGTTACTAAATAGCTTTACCTTATATATATTTTTTCAATTTTATTTGCACAAATATTAAAAAGTAAAAAAAATCCATCTCCCCACGTTAAATATATAACTAATTAAGTCTATAAATTTACCAATTTAAATTTTGTTAAACTGGCAATAAAATTTATTATTAAATGAAACATGGTGAACAATGCTAATAATAAAAATTCCACAACTTTCTGCAGTGGGTGGTGTTGTTTGATGCATTCATGGTTGAGGCAAAATGGTTAGCAACCGATCAGGTTCCTACCGCAGAGGACTACTTGAGAAATGGTGTTCTCACATCAGGATTGCCGCTTACATTTGTACACATATTTATCATGCTAGGATGTGATCAAAGTACCGAAACACTAATTGACAACATGCCCTCGGTTATCTCTTGCCCTTCCAAAATCCTTAGGCTTTGGGATGACATGGGTAGTGCAAAGGTTAGTCGAGAGTATACACTTTTTCAATGCTTTCACCTTCTCCACACCAAAATTTCAATTCCAATAATCTACCTATAATATTTAGCAACAAAGCTTTAACATTTTTGTTCATGGACATTACAGGATGAAGCTCAAGAAGGAATTGATGGGTCGTACAGGGATTTCTACCTCATGGAGAACCCTAGATTTGGTCCTAGTGATGTAGAAGCACATATGCGTAACTTAATCGCAAGGGAGTGGGAGGAGTTCAATAGGGAATGTTTATGCAGGAGGACCTTCTCCTCTAACTTCACACAGGCTTGCTTGAACCTCACTAGAATGATTAGTGTCATGTACTCATATAGCAAGGAACATAGGCTTCTTGTTCTTGAGGAATTCGCAAGGATGTCGCTCCATGAAAATATATGTGACGATCCTGATTTATCTTATTATCTGATACCAATGTATAGAAATCAAATCATGTAAGTTAGATAGCAATGATTAGAATATTAGGGCGAAGGAAGAAAATATATATCCATCTCTAGAGCAGTAATAATAATATGTATGATGCCATTATCTTCTTGAGAAATATAATGTAGGAGCCACCACAAATATGACACATGGCACGGTTACCATAGTGTCTTAGGGCTACCTTGATTCTTATATAGAGAGGATGGATGGGTACAGTGACGAAGCCAGAAAAAATTTTAGGACGGGCTAAACACATCTTAGATATAGATTATCTTCTTCCTAAAACAACATCAGTGAAAATTTTTAGGCAGGGCTAAGGACGGGCTCCATGGATTTACCGGCAGTAGGCCAGGCTTGAGCCCGGGTAGCCCTACTGCTGGCTACGTCCCTGGATGGGTAGGTGGTAGTAGTATAGACACCGAAGGGAAGTGTAGGGTCTTGTGCAATAATGTTGTCTATGTTATTATAAGGGTGTGTTTGGTTGGGCTTTTGGCTGTGGTTTTTGCCCTTAAAAGCCAAAAGCTCAACCAAAGGGTCAAAAAGCTAAAGCTACTTTTACCCAAAGCCAGCTTTTACCATAGTACAAAACCAAAAGCACCTCTCCCCTGCTTTCACTGGCTTTTGGGGTGGAAAATGACCCACTACCCCTGGTTATGAGATGAAAATAACGGTTCGGTGGCTTCTATTCTTTCCTTCCGCATCACCCCGATGCCCGCACGCGTGACTCACGCGCGAGTCGTAAGTCTTCCTGGCCTGACGCCCACACTCGCAACGAGCAGATAGGGTTCCTCCGCTGCCACCAGCCCCCGCCTGAGCCAGCCGCTCCCGCCTCATCGAACTCGCCCGACGCCTTTCGCGCCTCCAGCTGACGCCGCCAATCACCCCTGCTCCTCTGGCTGAGCCTGACGCCGGCATCTCCAGCTCTGAAGCCGGCCGTCGCACCTCCGCCTCCGAGAAGCCGGCCTGTGAATGACGTTCGTTCTAGGATAGCTGATGAATTGTTTAGTGCGAGAATGGACTAGTTATGTCGAGAAATGACATCGTTGTATAAGCTCTTTTGATGGATATTGTTCTATTTACATGGACTACGGAGAACTATGAAAAACTATTGGAAATTATTTTACATTGCTTAAATAGTCATTTTCATATGAATTAGTGAACAAATAAGTTTGTTACGTACAGTTTTCATATAAACATGTCCCAGACATTCAGGGGAATTACAGGGGCATTACAGCAGCTTGACAGCACCTCTATCAAACGAACTTCTACTTTTCCCACAGCTGCTTTTCCAAAAGCCACAGCCCACAACAGCTTTTTCAAAAGCCACAGCTCAACCAAACACACCCTAAGTGTTACTCTAGAAGTTCACTGAAGGTTGGAATCACCCACCATTACCAAAAAATAATTTTTGGATACAACCCCTTTTATTTATAGAGTTTGTTTAAATATGTTTGTATCTCCTAAATGGCACGTTAATTTTGAGATGTGATAGGACCACTTACTGAGATAGTCTAATGAGTATTGCCTCAGTAAATCGATTTATATTATTGGCCTTATATCATGACCACCTTATAAATAGAGGTAGTTACAAAGATGGTTCTAGCTAGGCCTATTAAAAAAACAACCCCAACCCAATCTGCACGACTCCCTGAGTGTGTAGATTTGGGTGGAACCGGGTGTCGAGGAGGATGACAAAGAGACATTGACTTTGCCCTCTCTGATGTCGTACCATCTTCTTCTACACATCAATCCTCGACATCATGGCACCGGCAAGGCATATATGGCAGAGCCAGCGAAGATGGGCTCGGGCATGGGTGCCTTGGTGGGCCTCTTCTCAAGGTCAATTAATGACAGGCCTAGGGTGGATCTCAAGATCTCAAATTTTGCATCTCTAATAAGAACGAAGTACGTGACGGATAAACAACCGGCGTAAAAGAGACGGTGTTGCATTGTTCACCCGTCTCCCATATCGAACCAAAAAAACAATGGCTGCTATGACTTCCACCGTCTCTGCTATGTATCGCGCAGCGACGGGTAAAGGGCACTCGTCTCATGTTTAGCTACAACAGACGATTGAATAACCGTCTCGGTTAGTGTTAATATGCAACATGATGTATCAACTGTCTTCTATGTCAGTAGTCGCATACAAATTATTCTGAAAATCAATATACTAACAATACATTTAGTTAGTTATGCTAAGAACCTAAAGAACTTAGGAGATCGGAGATCGACCTACTAGATGTAGACAAGGGGGAAATCAATCGTCGGCCAGGCCAGTGCGTCCCGCAACCCAGGGCTGCAGCTAGCTGCCGGCGGACCGCATCGATCCGCGGGCTGATCCTACTCCTCGCCTCCTAGCGGGGCCAGCGAATGAAGCCCAGCGGCCGCGCGGGTGCTGTGGTGGCGCGCGTGGCGCCAGGCGGCAGGCACGGCAAACTTCCCTCCTCGATGCGGCTCATTATTTTTTATTGGGGGGAATCAATTGCCTTTTCCAATAGGCCGCTGACTAAGTGCAAATTGGGTTTTTGGCCTTGAAAAAAGTTGTCTTTAGGTTTTTTTCCCTAAATCTCGTTGAATTTGGGAATTTGACCCTGAGTTAAATTTTTTTTGGGAATATGGCCTTCTGTCCGATCCGTCTGTGCCTACCGTCAAGTAGCAATGGGACCAAACGCGAAGAAGACTAAAATGCCCCCTCAACCCTTCACTTGTCGTACCCTTCCGCTCCCGTGCTTCTTCGTGACGCGCTTCCAAAGAAGCTGCGCGATCGTCTTCCTTCCTGGATCCAAACCCTAGAGGCTGGACGTCATGGAGGAGATGGAGGTCCCGACGTCGGCGCAGTCCCGCGGGCACACGAGGCCAGAGCACCTCGGACCGCCTCAGTCCGAGCCACGCCCATCCCTGGTGCGCACGAGCCCATGGCCGACCTGCTCCAGCCCCGCCTAGGCCGCCGCTGAGAGTCCTGGCCCCGTCGAATCCACCGGCCCCCTCCCCGCATATGTGATTTGTACGAGGGAAGAAGAAGAGAAGGGCCTTGGGTGAGAATAGAATGTTTTGTAGAGTTCCTGTTGTAAACGTGCATGACACAAAGTTTTGGTGGAAGGATCTAGGGTTCCTTATGCAAAACGTGTATTTTTTCTGTTATCTATCTTGTCTATGTATAAAAATAGGCTGAAACTTCTATAATTCACAGTAAATTTATGTTCCTGTTCTTTATTCTGTTGCACCTGGTCCACTCCCCTATAAGTGCTACATGATAATATATTGCTGGGGGCTTCTGAAATGGTTATTATCAATGTCATGCGAAATTATATAGATTTTGGAATATTTTATGATAATATATTGCTTGATATATATACCTATAAGGTCATTTTCTTCAGGGGTAAAAAGGTCATTTTAGCCTGATGGTAACACCGTTAACAAGTGAAATTGACGGAAGGGCCAAAATCCCAAACAAGTTTTGACTCATGTCCAAATTCCCAAATTCGACGAGATTTAGACAAAAAAACCAAAGCCAACTTTTTTTAGGGCTAAAAACCCAATTTGCTCCTGGACTAAAGTGAAAATAGACCCACAACAACCCAATCTTATATCGGCTCGATCGATAAAAAAAAAACTCTTCTTTCATTTACTTCCCTCTGTGATAAAATGTATGATATTTTCGATTTTCGTATCATAAGTTTGGCTCAATTTATATAAAATACGTATAATATTTATATTTTTAAATAAATTTATTAAAATACTAGATTTAAAGATCTTTTTTATGATACTAATTATGTATTATAAATATTAATATTTTTTAAAATAAAATTACCGGCAGTTTTTCTCGAGAAACGCAAGTGACGAACATTTTGAAACGGAGGAAGTACGTGCTTATGCTCGCTCGTCGCATATGTCAAATATAGAGTGATGGCAGACGAGCACCGTGGACTACGAAAACAGAGACAGTTATATCATTATACGCCCAGTCTATGAACTGATTTCTGTGATGGGTTATTGCACCCGTCTCTAAGAGCATCTCCAAGATAAATAGTAAAAATAGATTGTTAAATTTATAATTTAGCTAACCTCTAAAATAAAAAAATAAAACTATGTAAAAAATAGAAACTCGAACAGCCTTTCTACTTTAACAATGCTAGATGACTAGCGGTACATGCAAGCTATATTTATTATACGAGATTTTAGAAATAGCCAGCTTGCTATTTTACAAAACGAGATAGCATATCTGTTGGAGTTTACTTTTTTCTCTAAAAATCAAAATATAGCGTACAAAACAAGGATAACATGGCTCTCGGAGATTGTCTAGAGACTGTCTAAGTCAATCGTCATTTTTGTTTTACTCTCCAAGTGCGTGCTCGCAGTCTCAGCTGTAGTTACAACCATAGTAGACAAAATCAGTGGACACTTGTCTCTAAAAAGTTATTTCCATCACTATTAATGCTTCATTTTGTAGTGTCTCAGCTCTCCGGAAAACGAGATGTACAGAACCAAAGCGGACATATGCAAAGTGACACATGTGAACATGACCGACCAAGCTACACCACTAGTTTACATGTATGGCCATATATCAAGTAAGAGTCACATTCAACGAATGCATCAAAATTAACATTCGCACGTACTTGAATCTTAATCTAGGACAGCTAGTTTCCAGTCAAAAGTTTGGTCAGTTGGTCGCGCCGCTCCAGCATCTAAAAATGGACAGATCGTGATACCGATAGATAGATGAGAGCTGCATTATTGCTGAACTGATTCTCATATCTGTGGTCACAAAAACTAGGAGCACGTAGATCCAAATTGACTTTACCATATGAAACCTCAGAGGTTCCCCTGAAGTTCAACTGCTGGGCACTTATATGGATGTAATGCAATGTTACCGATCGACCAGTACTTTGGAGCCTATATATATATTCGAGGAACGTGTGATCCCCCACTATATGCAAATTTCTGTAACTACATAATAAGATTAAATGCTGATCAGAAAATGTTTGGAGATTTAAACTGTGGTCCCAATAATTTAATTACCAATCCCCTTACAAAATTCAAACCTGACCACCGTCATTTAGACGATATATGGCTATTCCCCTGGCCCACAAGGGCCTCGTTCTCATGTAATAAACGTGCTACAGGCAGAACATACAGTGTCTTCAACAGTGACATCTTATAACGTAACGTCTTTTTCTTACACGGTTTCAGGGACCAACTGCGGTCACAGTCGTATACATGGAGATTATTGGCACGGCACGCATAAATTGCATATGGTGGTTCCATTTTTGTAGGATATACTACATAGATTAGATACATACACATATATGTACTCGAAACAATTTCCTATTTCCTCTTTTATGCAAAATTCCAGTGACATTATTCTAAAAAAAATACATGTGTAACGATAATCTCAATAGAAGGAAAATAAGACAACAAAAAGTTCAAGACCGGCTAAAACAACATCTGTGTGTGTCATAACTTGTTGGCAAAGGCCAAAGTGAGACTAATGGATGCACAAATATACCTGAGTGATTTCAGCCTCATTTTTCGAATAATAATGTATAATAAAATTGTGTCCTGAAATATTTTAGAAAGGACGGTAAAGACTTTATCATAATATTTATTAGATGAAGAAAGAAGATTGGCAAGTGTGTCAGCCTAGTTTTTTTGAATAAAAAACTTAGTAAAAAAACAATATAACTGAGTAAAGGGTCCTACCCATCCCGTACAACCATGGAACAACTATCGACCAGTTGCCGCTTGGCCGAAATCGACTCAACTAACAACAACTTTGGTCCCTTTGTCAAGCAGTTCGAGCGCCAAACCCCGCCGCGCATCTAGCAGCCCCCGTTACGAACTTCCACCATCAGCATGCTGGATCCAACAAAGGATCGCCGTCCCCGACCAAGAAGTTAAACATTATTAGTTTCATAATTATCTGTAAGTGAAAGTTGCTAAAAAATTGTGCATATATGAAATAGTTTCATAATTATCTGTAAGTGGAATTTGCTAAAAAAATAATGCATATATGAAAGAATGTTCGGTGGACATTCTTCACTTGATCATTTCTCATACTATTTTTGTGTGTTAGATCCCAAACCATTCATGCGAATTATTTGTCATCATCAAAGTTCTAAAATGGTAACATGAATGAATGAAGAGAGAGTAACCTGTAAGTAAACTGAACACACGGACACATAAATTGGCAGATTTTGGTCTCACTCAAATGTGGAATGATAACGTTTCCTTAAAAAAAAAAACCTATCACGTGTAAACGACTAGCCTTTCCTTCTCCATGTACTGTGCTATTTAGCAACGATAATAGTGCTTGTGGTACGGTACAACGACTATTCAACCTCTGTTCGCTTACAAGCTTCCATATATGCATGGTAGCAAGTAGTAACAAACTGAAACATCATAGAAGAATTACTACTTACGGAGTAGGTATTTGAAAGATAGAAAGTGTTTGGGTGTAATTAAATCTCAGTTTTGGAAACTACAGTATTATAGAAACCACGGTAGAGTTTGAGAAACTGAGCCATGACCCTCTTTATTTTAGATGGAGGTCTCCGCGTGTCCTATCAGGCCGATGGCGCGTGCGCGTCGTTTTCTTCCCTTCCGTGTGCAGCCGTTTTCTTACCAGTTTTAGACCCTCCATCTTCCAGAACCAAAAGGTAATGCAGCTCACCCATGTCGCTTCCATGCACATGGCAGGAAGAGAAGGATGGGAGAAAAGGACAAGGTGAGTTTTTCCCAGGGCTGATTGGCTTCTTCCCTCAATGGATTGGCTTCAGTACGGGATGTGGTCACCAGTCTGTTTGGGGAAAACAGGATTAGGAGGAAGCAAGGAGAAAATAGGAAGGTATAGCACGGAAGTAGGAGGACTGGTTTTCAGTAGTTGTGTTCTGTTGCTTAGACAGCCACCGGTCGGCAACGGCCAACGGAGCTGTAGTTCTGCTCAGATTTTGGCCCTGTAATATAATATTTTAAAAAGTAGAGATGTCACGCTTCTCTGTCAGAGGAAGGTGACTGAATGTCTTATGTCTGAAATCTGAAGCCTTCGTTGCTTGGTCTTTGGGCTTTGGCGCTTTAGTGCTTCACGTTTGCCTTGTGAGTTATGACTTGTGGTGGGCAGAGCAGCATATTGACTGGGATTGTACATTAGCGCTTCTGTCGCCGGCTGCTCCAAATTCTCATCGCAACGGGGCCGCCCATGCTTTGGCTATCTAGTTTTGTAGTCCAGTTAAGAAAAATGTGCTGCCATATAAGTTCAAGGGTGACAAAATAATCTGTACTCATGGGCGGCGGTACTGTGGTTTGGTTTGATTCACACACGCACACAGGAACGAAGACCTACTGACGACAGGATTTGGACTGCAGTTTGATGCTGGCTTCGGAAGCTGCAAACAAACACGGAATCTGGCTCACATAACAGCAAACATGTGTACCCATGTGTTCTACATACCTGCTACTACGCTCGCCCCTATAAATTGGAGGCCCGCGCTCACCTCGATGCATATCACTACTCACACAAGCAGGCAGAACTGCACACAGCAAAATCATACACAGGCATCAAGTAGCTTGCTTACTGCTTGCTTGGTTTCTGATTAGGTTGTTTAGTTAGTTCAAGTAGTTGCACTCTGCCAGGATAATCGCGGTAACGATTATCCTCCCGGAGCACACCAACGTGGATGTAGTTCCATCGCCAGGCTGCACTAGATTGTGGGTGTGTTTGGATCGTTACCAGAATTTGCAGCCTAAACTTAGATTTGCTTCGGTTCGGTTCATGCCCGCGGTTTCGGCGTGCCGCAACTGCCCGGGCCACTCGCTAGTGTGTTTGCATGCAATTTTTGTGCCAGACTTGCGACGAGCAAATCCAGCGCCAGACTTGCAGCACGGCGTAAGTGCAGCGCGGCAAAGTGAGGTTACCATCCAAAGTGAGGTTTCCTCCAATATATCAACTCGAAACTGTTTATAAAGATATAAAGATATATATATATATATATGGCTCCATCTTGTTAGTCATAGCTTGTTTAGACATGCATGGCGAATGAATAATTTGGAGCCGCATGAAGAATCTCTCGGTTTCTATTATACATAGAAGACATGGAGGAGAAACAAGTTTCCTGTTTCAAGCATATTTTCTTTTTGCTGCGTAAAAAATAACAATTATTTAATTAGTACTCCATCCATTCCAAATTATAAATACAATAGTTTTCAATGCATAAATCTGGCACAAATATGGTCGTGAATGAGTGGCAAAAGTAGTACGAACCTCATGCTCATGACATGATAACATTGTTCATGCGACTAATAACAAACAATCGATGAGGCACTTCAATCACTACTCCAGACACTGCCGGATTTTTGTCCGGCAGTGGCACAGTGGCAGTGATGTGCAATTTTTTTTAGCACCGGCAGTGATTCTTACGCACCGGCAGTGATAAGGTTTAAAATAAAAAAAAAAAAAAGCAATCCAACAAGCATGCTCCATGCTCGCTGGACCATGCTCGCTACCCCTGCCATCAGGCTGTCACCACCATGCTCGCTGGCCATGGCCACCGCCACCATCAATTATTTCATTCAAGAAAAAAAATCATGCATCACATACACATTGCAAATTAACTCATTTATTCACAAATCAATTCGTAGTTCACAAAGGAGCATGGCTCAACACATCACAAATTGACTCATTCACAAATCTATTCGTAAATCCCAGACGTCAGATCGCATTGTAATCTGCAGGCACCAAAATCGAATTAAAAAATCAAACAAAGGCAAACCGATCGAGAACAGGGCAAGGCTTGAGATCTGAGGAGTGAGGAGAGCAAACCTGGCCGATTTCCCCAAATCTTTGAAGAACAAAAACAAATCTCTCTCAGCTCCGCGAAGTCAGATCCATGGCAGGGAAAAGGACCTCCGCATCCACAGCAAGAACATGCAGCTGATCTCGATCACAGGGAAAAGAACATGCAAGGAAGTCAAATCCATGGCAGGGAAAAGAACATGCAGACAAAAGGACCTCCACATCCGCGAAGTTTGAACATGCTCTTACATGCAAGGAAAAGAACATGCAGTCCTCAGCCTCCATCTCCCAGACAAGAAAAGCGCCGGTTAGAACATGCAGGCTCGCGACTTCAGCTGGCGGTGGATGCGGCCCACGGGGAACTGCAGACAAGAAAAGCGCCGGTTAGAATCCAAGGGACGGGTACAGTACAGATCGAGCAGAATTCGCGGAGAAAAAGCCGCCGGCCGTGGTCGAGCGGGGATCGAGCGGGCGGGGCGGGGCGCGGGATCCAGAAGTAGGGGCGGTGGGGAGCGGCGGCTGGCAATGGGAGGCTGGCAAGGGGATGGGTGGAAATTATTAGGGTTTGGAGCATTATATATGACCTGGGTCCGGTTGTGCCTGATGGGCCGGCCGGTGGGCCGGCGTGCTGGTCCAGTTGGCCAGTTGGGCAGCTGGTCTATTTATATAAAAAAAATCTATTTATAAAAAATGGTTAAACATATATATATATAAAATAAAGAGAATATATAAATTTAAAAATTCGAAAAATATTTTGTGTAATTTTTATATATATTTATTATTTTAAAAAAAGTTTTTATTTATAGATCTAAGGTAATTTAAGGTCTTATTTGACCAAGTTTGACCAAGTTAAATCTTGAATTTTTAAAAAGTGGCATTTTGACTGTAGTTTTTGAAACCCTAAATGGTTTCAAATAGAAAAGCCATGAATACTATCTTTGATCAACTCATCAAGATCTATAATCCCTATATAGGTCATTTTTGTATTTGAGAAAGTTTGAATGACTCAAATTTTGAATTTCTATAAATTTGAATTGAAACCCACTTAATTGAAACCATAAATGGTTTCAAATAGAAAAGTCATGAATTTCTATAAATTTTGCATTTGAAAATTTTTAGAAAAATTTAGTTCTAAATTAACAAGTCTCTCATGTAGTTTCATAAACTATGTGTGAGATTCATGATTTTGTGACTAGTGTTTACTAACACTTTCTCAAATGATAAAATGACCTATACAAAGATTGTAGATCTTGATTAGTTATAACTCTTTTGTATTCCAAACTTTTTCGTCTGAGGTCATTAAGTGTCTCCAAATCTTGTAACCAGTAGTTATTTATTTAAACTCAAAGTTTAAATTTGTCACACAAAGTTGTACGCAGATATTAATAAATTAATAGTAGTAAGATCATAACAAGATGATATGTCTTCATTTTAGAAAAATTTAGGGAAAAAATCATCGCATTTGGAGTTAGTATGAGGGAGAAAAACTAGTTATAAGTTTTAGCAATAAATTAAAAAGAGAAATTACAGTTCTTCAACAATTATTAGTGGCGGTTCGTGGCTCCAACGGCAGTAAAGACCCAATATCACTAGCGGCTCGTGGCTTAAACCGGCAGTGATGTGAAGATAGACATCACTACCGGTTCGTGGCTCAAACCGGCAGTGAAGACCCGTATATCACTGTCGGTTTGAGCTATCAGTGCCGGTTTAAGCCACGAACCGGCAGTGATGTGCCCGGAGACGCTATCACTGTCGGTTTTCTCAAATCCGGCAGTGATAGAACAATCTGTAGTAGTGAATCTCAGAGGAAATCTATTTGTCAAGGAAAGAAGATCAAGCAAGGATCGGATGTTGGCTCAGTTACCAACACGCTTATGTTTTTGAAACAGCGGAGAGGAGTTTTAGCCCTATAAAATTCTCTTTGTTCCCATTAAACTCTCACCATCTCGATCTCTCTTCATTAATACAATGACATGTTAGCATATTTAATGCCCATAAAACTATATAAAACTTCCTCTCGCGATCGGGCCATTCACCCGTATTTTATTAAGAGGAGAGTTTGCGATACAAACATGCGTAGTCGTGATGGCGAGAAGACATCAAAGCTGCCCAAAACCGAGAACCTAGCCATACACGATATATGATTACATGAGATTCGAGTTTTGCGACCATAAAAACTGTATGAAACTTGTGTTGAGACTGACCTAACGTGACATCTTGACATGCTCGAGCGGCAGATTTTGACTTCGGTCATTTCTATATTCTGTGTCACAGTAAGATGAAGATGTTCAGGTCGATTTGGGCTTGCTATTGGTAAGAGCTGAAATGGTTGTTGCTTTGGTTGGTTGCCATATGCCAATGAGCTGCCCCATGTATTGGGCCAGATTGGAGCGACCTTCATTGGTTCAGTTTGAAGCTAATGGGCTCCCAGGTCCGCACCTGGTTTTGGGGCGGTATCGTGGTCTTTTTGTGCAGCAACACTGTCCTAATTCCCCCAACGTGACAGCCATCAGAACAGAGCACGCGCGCGCCATCAGAGCAGGCAGCCATGTTCCTAGAGATGCTAATCTTCGTCCAAATAAACCTCTCTGCTCTCTGCCGTTTGTGTTATTATTGTTTCATGCAAAGCTTACGACATTTCTCAAGGACCAGGTTACAGCAACAATCTATGATAGTTTGGGTATTTAGCCAAAACAACCCTTATATTCTTAGTACAAGTTTTTTTTTCTTTAAAATGATTGCAGTTTTGGCGTGTAGCTGCAAACAATGCATCTTGGTACTAGTTCGGTAGGTAGCATAAAAAATCATTTGCTTATGAGCTAAGGTTTCATTACTTACTAAATCTGTAATATTTAAACCCTGTTCACAGTGCTTGTGCCCTCCAAATCGCGGTCGCAATGGCGAGCCAGATAGTCGCCGCCGCCGTGCGGGACCAGGCGGCGCTGTGCCTGCTCCTCCTCCGCCACCTTGGAGGCCTCGACAACGGAATGCCCACCACCAACCTCGCCTTCTCGCCGATCTCCTTCCACTCCACGCTCTCCCTGCTGTCCGCCGGCGCCTCGGGCACCACGCGCGACCAGATCGCCACATTCCTCGGCCCCGCGGGCGCCAAGGCACACGCCGCGCTCGCCTCGAAGGTCGCGTCCGCCGTCCTCGCCGGCCGCGACGACGGCGGCGGCGGCGGTTACGGGGAGTCGAAGGTCCGGACCGCCACGGGCATCTGGGTCGACGCCTCGCTACGCCTGAGTCCTGCCTTCGCCGACACGGCCGCCGCCGTCCACAAGGCCGAGGCACGGTCGGTGAACTTCGGCAGCAATCCCAGTGAGGCGACGGCGGAGATCAACAAGTGGTTCGAGCGCACCACCGGCGGCCTCATCAAGAACATGCTCTCGGAGGGTGCCTGCGACACCTCCACGGCGGTCGTCGTCGGCAACTCGGTCTACTTCGACGGCTACTGGAGCGAGCCTTTCCTCCCGGAGTACACCGCGGAAGGCCCCTTCTACGTCTCCCACGACGCGTCGCGGGACATCCCCTGTTCTTGCTCCCTGATTGCGTTTTGGCTTCTATTTAAATGCATGTGATTCTTGCTCTCACGCAAAAGGAACTGAATAGTGTCCGAGAACCTTCCGGTGCTCCTTCACATCCCCTGTTCTGCACCTTCGAGTTATTACATTACGTAGAAGCCGAAGATAAGAAGAGGCAGTGGGCCTCTAATCTAAAACTAATCCACTTAGCTGGCTCCTGGCTTTTCGTATGGCCGCACCCGCACTACCGGCACACGAGCTGCCCCTTGCTACCCTTACAAAATAGGCCTGTCCATCTCTCTTTCCCCTGAGTCATCGCACAAGCACCACGTACTGCTGACAGAGCTAGACGACATCACCCAGGCGTGAGTCTGTTTGCATGGGACATGGGGCGCAGGGTGCCAGGGAAGGTTGCCCTGAAGATCCGCCGTAGCGGGCGATGCGGATTGCTGCAGAGCGAGGTTGGCCGAGGGCAGCAGCACCGGAGAAGCCTCCGCTGAAGATCTGCAGCGACTAGCGAGAGCAAGGGGATAGAAGTGGCTCCGAGTCTCCGTCGAGTCACGTTGCAACCGGCGATCAGCACAAACAGCGGCACCCGATCCTTATCGTAGCCCAGCCTGTAGTCGTGATCGCAGGTCTCGCTGCTCCATTGACAGGAGCGTGAAGCCGCAAAGGATGAGGCTGAACTCATGTGGGAGGAAAAAGAACTCCGTATCTTTCACTCAAAAAAAAAAAAAAAACTCCGTATCTACTCTCTCTCTCTGCATATATAGTTAATTAGCATAAATAATGCTTAGGTAGTTATGCATTCTATGCTATTTTATTTGTCAATTTATCAGCAGCTACCCAATATTATGTTCTTCCATACCAGCCGTGTGTATTTTCAAATGATCATTGTTTTTTTTTTTCAAGAATCCATTGTCTCTCTCTACATGCCATCCTTTCTTCGTGATGCGGTACAAATGCTAATGCAAAGTCCCTGTGCTATCCTTTCTTCATTATGCAGCACAATGCTAATACAAAATCCTTGCAGCAATGTGCGAGGAACGTCCATCTATGCAAAGGGAAGATCAACTACATCTCCTGATTCTTATCAGTTCAACATTTTAATTCATTTATATTTTTTCCATCATACCGTAGCAACGTACGGAGAATCCACCTAGTACTCTATATATGAGCCATAACAGGAAATTGAGCACGCTGTGCTTGTTTATCTTTTGCCCCCTTGGGACGAAGCCTAATATACCGTTGGAACCTAGCGGCAGGGCATATCAGTGAATGGGTTGAACTAGTAATATATGTATTCAGATGCCTAAGTGCGCTTGTTCGAAACTTCGAATTCATGATTGCAGTGTTAATACTCCCTTTGAAGGGCGGCCCTGGTGCAAGCGGTAGAGCTTTATCGTCTGTGACCAAGAGGTTCAGGGTTTAAGCCCTAGCCTCTGCATATTTGTTTAGAAATGGCTGCTGGCTATTTTTTCTTTCGTACACCCCGTAGTGTAGGAGCCTACGACACTGGATCCCCCTTTTAATGTTAATACTCCCTTTGTCAAATACGATCGGGTGCATACCTGCAGGCTTGCCGGTTCATCTGAAGCTTGAATGTGATCGATCAGTTATAGTCATTGCTACGCTGTTTTACTTGTTCTGCAGTCGATAGTCTTAGATTTGCCTTCCCAATAAGCAGTGGCAGTCGTGCAGTCTGGCGGTGGCCGGTGGGCACAATTGTCTGATCTAACCATGAATGTGCGATCTTTGAGCGTGGAAGAGTATTTTGACAGATGGTCTCATGATCTTGATCAACTCTCCGTTCCAAAACAAGCGTCGTTTTAGGTTTTCGTGATATAAATTTGACTTGATTTATAAACACGTGTAATATTTATATTTTTTAAATAAATTTATTAAAAAACTAGACGAAAACATCTTTCTGATGATACTAGTTACTTAGTATAATTATTGATATATTGTTTCTCGAAAAACGAGAATAACATTTATTTTAGGACGAAGGAAGTAATGATGAACAACGGTCTTTGTTAAAGTATATAAGGCCAGTCTCAATGCAAGATTTCATCTCACAATTTCTAAAATAGTGAAACTTAACCTGAAATAAGTCTCTCTCTCAATGGATTGTTTCATTGCACAATTCCATAGGTCTATTTATAGTCTTTTGTGGGTCTACCGATATCTCTTCTCTCTATTTTTCTCCTCGCATGCGCCTATGAAACAAAGTAATGGCTCTCAGTGGGGATTTTACCCGATTACCGAGTGGTTGAAAACTGCGCTCACTCGTTTCGTAGGGATGAAATTTTTATCTTCTCTCTCCTCCCCATTTTATATAAAAACACCAAATATGTTGATGTGTCACCTCATTTAATGTGCATGACATTCTCTATGAAACCTTATTGAGACCGGCCTAAATGAAATAATAGAAAGGATGAATTTGTATTTTGCATTGATCTGCGGTGAAATGGTGTTTTGTCATGAAAGGACAAGGCCACCTTTCCCACTCTCTGTGCCCAAGGACGGTGCACACCAAAGTGGCTCGCAATCAGTTAAAAAAAAAAAAAAAAAAGTGGCTCGCAATCAGGCTAACACCACACCTCGATATGTATATGTTGGTCTCCGCTCTCCACCAGCCAAAGCCCTTTCATCAAGATAACTCTCTCCGCTCCGAAACATCATACACCAAACTCTCTTCACTCAAAACATTGTACACCAGCTGTAAATCGAAGGCACCAGCCTTTTTGTTCCCTCAAGCTGCACATTCATCACAAGCACTCAACTTTCTTCGTCTCAAGTGAGGGGGGCACTGAAGCCATGATCAGCCGTGGACCTATCTATCATTGATCATGCAGAGGTACCCACCCCCGGCATTTCGCTCCAGGGGATACCTTGTGACACCTTTCATGTCCTCGAGGTGCTTCATGGCAGCATCTCGTAGACCAGATCTGTTTGGTGCCTTCCCTTTCCTGCGCTTCTTTATCATGCTGCAAGTCCCCAGAGGGCCATTACTTCCAGCCCCAGGTCTCCTGCAGTGACAATTGCAAGTTTGAACTTAGTTTTTGCTAATACAGTGCCGTGATTCAAGGAGATACAGACACTGGAGACACAACAGCAATTATCCTGATGAACAGATGAACTAACTCACAACAGAAAGCAAGGGCCCGAAACTTACTTCAACAACTTCTCAGTAGCATGTCTGGCAGCCTCGATGGTAGCCCTGGTAGGCAACCACTTCACTGTCCTGCCAGGATCACCTCGCATCGGTGAATGTATTTTTACTAGCTGCACATGATATGTTTTATTAATATCAATACACCATTATCATGGGTAACAAACAAAATAACATAACATCATGGATGTAAACAGTTTTGTTAGCTAAGATTACAGCAAGAAAGAAACTCACGCCAAGACATTCCATCATCTGATAATATGCTCTACCATGTAGTGGAGTGTGTCCCTTTCTGACCTATGAGAAGTACCTTGTCCTGAAAAAGATAACAGCTCCAGCTGTAAGCAAAACTGTAGACCAGAATTCTTTACTGTCACTACGTGAAGATCGACACTCACTAACCATTCCTTGTAACCTGGGTCTACTGTGAAGCCATACATATAACACTGTCACAGATGGAGAGGACAAATTCAAGAGCTTTAAGCCCGGTTCGTTTAGCTGAGGAACCAAATGATGTGCCTAGCATGAGGTATACTGGATTGGTTATTGGAAGTTCCTACATAATGAGAGTTCCAGCAGCCAGATAAGAAAATATATAACATGTACTCAAGGTAGCCTGACTCCTAACATGGAAGTTAAATTACCCGAATCATTTGGTTCATGATATCATGTATTGTCGTCTTAACAATCAGTGTCTCTTTTTTGGTTTCTGCAACCATAAAAATTAGCATGCCTTTTCATACTGATATCCTAATGATAGGGGCCAAATAATAGATGGTAGACTTACCATCTAACTCAACAACTTTATCTAGTGCCTTTGCAGATCCTCTATTCAGAAGGCGAAATGTACTTTTTGTACCAACATATTCAGTGTAATTCTGCAGTATGGATGGAATGAGTTCAGGGCACATCCGAATGTAGGGGGAAAACTGGCCAGCTAATAAATCATCTTAACAAACCTGGGTGGGTGCACCATTTTCTCTGAAGACAGCATCATAAGAATCAATTTCATCCCCAAATTTAGTTTTAAGAAGATCACCTGAGTTCCCAACAACAGCACATCTACCAAATTGATGAGGAACATATGGTGGTGTCTCAGGTAGAACTAGCGAGAGCTTTTCCATGCAAAGGCTTCTGTTCTGGCACTTATTCCTGCAAACTCAGAACTAAATATGCTCAGTAATCCAGGGAAGTTAAACCACACTTAAGTCTACGTGAAATGGCAAAGATTTGTATCTACCCACAGAAGGATTCCTTTGTTGATCCTTCTCCATGCATAGTCCTCCCAGCCATTTGGCAAAGCATCAATGTACTCCTTGGTGAGTACTGTTGTACTGTTTCGGACCTGGGAGAGAAAAACTACTTAGTGACCATATCGATAGGTAATCATGTAGCTGTGCAGAACTATCGACCAACATTGCCATATAGTATATGTTATGAAGTTCATGAAATTTAGAAGGTGCAGTTGAAAAGTGACAGAGTACAACTTCGTCAACATTGCAAATGTTTTCAGGCACTCCTCATATCGCTTTTGAAAGCAATTCTATATGATACTGGATTCATTGGGTTCAATAAATCAAATAAACTTATGAATACAAAGTCTCCTCACCTGTTCCCATGAGGCTACTGCTTCACACAGATTGAACTCGAATGACAGACCTTCAGCCTTATGGGTGATTGGATCTCTCTAAAAGAAAAAGCCCATAATAGTTACAAAAATGATCACAGAGATGAGGCAAGCAAACCTAGTTATTACGAGAGGAGGTCGACAGAGTTTCAAAAGCATAGAAGATGCTAGGTAAACCAAATGTACTTTGCAAGCTGAACCTTAAGGTTGAAATGGGTCCTTATCAAGTAAAAGCTTTTCCTGATACAACAAGGAAAAGAACTTACCCACTTAGAAACTGTGTCACTTGGGTATTGTATCACAACTCGACAGCAGTCCTCTCCGGTCACCGCTTTCAGTCCTAGCCCATTTGCATCCTGCAGTTTTTTAAGCAACTAAGCAAGGCTTGTCTGAATCAAGACAGCAAAGAGGATCCTGAAGCTGCTAACACTGCAAACCTATGCAGCCACTGCCATCCAATTCAACTATAGATACGCTACAATCCCAGAAAGGTTGTTTTTCGTCCACTGGAACTTTGACGGTGAAAAAGTTTTCATCCCTCTCTTCTCTCGTCCAGGAATCTAAGAGCACGACAGTCTACGCGTTGGAAACCTAGACCAGTGTCGCAATCAACACGCGTCTTCCTGCCGGACAGAGTGTCGGCACAGTTACGGCGAGGTTAATGGCAGTAAAAGGCTTGCGGCGACGCGTCAGGTCCTCTCCGGCCAGCCAAGTCTTGGCGTCGACTCGCTTGCAGCCGGCGATGGCTTCCCTTGGAGAGAGATGGGCTGCTCTGCTGGGTTGGTTGGCAGGTTGGAAACAGGAATGAGTTGGACCTTTGCTTGGGCGTCAAATGGGCGGCCAGCTGGCCCAGCAAGCTCCAGACAGACAGCCTGTCCCAACTACCCTTTTGCGTGCGCTGCTCGGTCAACCAACGTTCACGGGATTTTGGCGAATTGACTTTTCGTATGTGCATTGTTTATTATGTTCCCACTTTTCATACACGTTATTTTACGCGCCTGATTTTGTAATTATTGTTCAGCGAATATATGATTTTACTATGGTTTAGCTGCAAGGAAGAAGTATGAATTATCCCTTCTGAGTTGTTATTTTAACCGTATTCCCTCTTGTTTTTCTAAGTGTATACATTTATAACTTTGACCATCCATTTCGAAAACTAAAACTCCATGTAGTTTTACGACATGTAAAACTTTATGGTATTACAAAAGTAGTACTTTTTTTTAGTAAATTTGAAAACACATGTTAACGTATATATAGTGTTTTTAAAAATTGATGGTCAAAAAAAGACGTGTTTGATACGACGTGTAAAAAATAGAGGGACTACTGATTGATTGCACAAAAATGCAGGTGCTGAATATAGCAATTCCCTTGTATCCGACCTCTCTCTCTCGGTCTCATTCACAACACGCACGTCATTATATTATATTTATATATTATTATTAAAAAAAGGGTAAAGGCGAGAACTGGTATTTTATATGCTGATGAAATAATTCTGCAGACATTTGACGCAGGCGCAAACATCACAACATGCCCCCATTGCTGCACTTCATGGCGATGATAGATGCAGCTGAGATTTGAGAGACCAGCAACGATCAAGTCAACACGCTCAGCATCCCCGTCTTCTCAAGTACGTATAAACTCCGCGTCCTTTTTCCAAGGTTCATTCATGGAAAAACAACAGCAGGTACACAAAAACCTATCCTTTTTCCTTTCTCTTTTGCGAAAACACATCTCGAATGATTTATTCCATTTCTTCTATTTCTACTATCTTGGACTATTGGCTACAACTTACAACAACAGCAATCCCTCTTGATTTCGTTGCTAATTAATCGTATAATACACCTCATCATGATTGGGCAAGAACCGCCTTACGAGCCAATCATCACAGGACCATCAGTAGGCATGCAAGAACAGGACACAGATCAGGCAAAAAAATTACGCCATGTACATGAAGAATCGTCATCGTCTCGACGCGTCACCGCCGGAGTAGTGTCACCGCGAGGCCCTGCCGGCGTGGCCATTGGCGGACCTGGACGAGCCACGGCCGCGGTGCTCGCCGCCGGCGCGCGGCGACCGCATGTGCGCGCCTGAGGCGCCGCTGTGGGCGTGGTGCCGGTCCCGCGACGACCCGCCGCCGCGTGCCTCCCGCGCGCGGCTCTTCATCGCCTCGATCTGCTCCAGCGTCTCCACCACCTCCTTCATCGACGGCCGGCTCCGGGGCTCGCCGGCCAGGCAGTTGAGCGTCAGCTGCGCCGCCTGGAACGCCTGCTTCGAGTTGTACTGCCCCTCGAAGCGCGGGTCCATGAGCCGCGCCAGCTTCCGGCGGTCCGCCAGGTACGGCTTGGCCCAGTCGGCCAGGCTCATCTGCCCGTTGGGACGGTTCGGGTCCAGCGCACGCTGCCCCGACAGCATCTCCAGCATCACCACGCCGAAGCCGTACACGTCGCTCTTCACGTACAAATGGCCTGGACAAAGCATCGTTCATCAACATGCAAGCAGCAGCTCAAGGCAAAGTAAACTGTAACTGTGGGCACATTCTGCATTCAGCTGGGAAGAATTTGCTGAAAAGATTAATGTGTAAACAGATTGCACATCCTTGTCATGGTTTTTTGGGGAAAGTGACAAGGCACTGGAATGGCCATGCATGATTCTTGTGTATCCACTCGGGGACACTGGACAGCAAGTGCTGGTGCAGGTCGTTTTTAGTAGTGCCCCACTACTCTAGGAATTCAGTGACAGCAATTCACTCTGTTCCCTTCTAATAGTAGTTAGAGACTCAGAGTAGGAAAATCGGTTTTGCAATCAGATTCTGTTTCGACATCCATGGCCTGATGGCCATGCTCCAGTGTTTGCATTTTCTGGTGGACAAGATTCTAAATTACAAGCAAGACAAACTTGTAGTCCGCTGCACACCGAAAACATGAGTGAGGATGACCTGAATGGAGACTACCAAAGGTGTGAATATACTCAAAGTGACGTGAACGACATGTATGCCTGCTGTTTCACACATCAAATGTCGAAAGGTCTGCAGGGCGAGAATACCATGATACCCATTCTGGGAGACAACCAAATCTACGTCGCGTATGTTTCTGTTTCAATGTGTCGAATGGCTGGCACATGGAGTGTTGACAATTCATTTACAAGGGAAGCAGAGCATGACCGTATCAGATGGTGAGAGGACATGAGGATACATACCGGTTGCTACATACTCTGGAGCTGCATAGCCATATGTTCCCATGACCCTGGTTGTGATATGTGAGTTGCTACCAGTTGGCCCAAGCTTTGCAAGGCCAAAATCAGAGAGCTTTGCGTTATAGTTCTGCCAAAAAAAATAAAGCATTATCAATATTTGACCTTAATAGCGAATTGATGTATCAAAGGTACATTGCACAGCAGTGAACTTACCGCGTCTAAAAGGATGTTAGACGCTTTGAAATCACGGTAGATTACTTGTTTTTCTGATGCGTGCAAGAACGCAAGTCCTCGAGCTGCGCCAATGGATATCTTCAGCCTCAATTCCCAAGACAGCGGGGCGCATCCTCCTAAAGGGAAATGCAATTAATTGGCTCCAAGATTAGTATTGTTAAACATTTTTCCACTGAGTGTGTGTGTGGGGAGGGGGCACAGCCCCCTGGTTCTGCCACTGTATGCAAGATGATTTCCAAAACTCGTTCATGTGCACAGAACTTCATCGAAGGCATTTTTAATGAGCAGTAAGAATAATTGATCGAATAAAAAAGAGCAGTAAGAACTCACTCCTGAATAGATGGTTTTCCAAGCTCCCTTTGGCCATGAATTCATACACGAGAAGAAGTTCCTTGTCCTCCCAGCAGTAGCCCAAGAGTTTCACTAGGTTCGGATGGGAGAGCCTTCCTAGAAAATTTATCTCTGACTGCAGGTAGATTGAGAAGTCTCTGTTAGCTATGCTAGAAAGACAATGACATTTATGAGACTAAACTAAGAGAACTGAATGAGTCAATTGTGGTGACAATTTGTAAATATGGCATGTCGATGAAATTGTTGAGTTTTCTGAAAATGACATACTTCACCAAACAAAAGTTTTTTTTTTCTTCTCAAATGCGAGATACCAAACAAAAAGTAACTGCATTGTGATAAACATGTGGCTTGTTGTATTATTATATAACACTTCCACCAATATGTTTCTGGTCAGCATTGGACTATTGGTACTATCGAGATAACGCAGCTGAATTAAACAATCAAAAGCATCACACATGTACACATCAGAAGTTAAACAAAGCATAAAAAAACCATAAAGCATGCAGTGATCAGGAGAATCTTCAAAATCGTTGTGCTTCTTTTAAGCTCTCTAGCTCAATTAGTGTTGTATCACCATAAACTGAACTGCATCTGTACTAGGTTGTGTTTGGTTTTGGGATCAAGTGGGTTGGGTTGGATCCAACCCATTTTTGTGGGATGAGATGAACCCACTTCGTGTTTGGTTAAGAGGTTGGAGTGAACCCAGTTTTCTGTTTGGTTATAAGGTTGGAGTGGGATGAATGGATGCCATTTTTGACACCGTTAACAGTACAATTGGCGGGGCCCACCTGACATCCTCTTTATTTTCTTTTTTTCATTTTTCTTATCTTCTTCCTCCGCTTATCCATCCGCCCAAGCCCCGACGCGCCGCCTTCCCCACCACCGCTGCCTCGCCCCCATCTCCCCACCCCGGCAGCCATGGCGTCGCGTCCCATCGCTGCTGCCTCGTCCCGAGCTGGACGTTGCCCTCTCCCCGAGCTCCTCCGCGGCGGAGGCCACCTCGCCGAGCAGCAGCG
>CM041637.1:49259321-49365322 GCA_023333625.1 Bothriochloa decipiens | reverse complement strand
CGGCGGAGGCCACCTCGCCGAGCAGCAGCGCTCCGCCCCGCCCCGCTTCGGCACCTCGCCCCGCGCCGGCGCTCCGCCCCGGAGGCCATGGCGCCTCGCCACGGCGGACATGCTGCTCTGTCACGCGCTGCGCCGCCGGGGACGTGCGGGGCCGCTAGGGATGTTGGGGGCCGCCGCGAGCGTCGCCAAGGACGTGCGGGGCCGCCGCAAGCGCCTGCGAGACGGAGTCAAACGACGTCCGTGCGGGTCGAGTGTGTTCGCTTGTTTTGGGGGGAGCACGGGAACCCGCATCTAGAGGGTATATTCCCTGGTGGGTTCAACTCAACCCCATTCAGTTTTCATCTCGAACCCGCTTCAACCCACACCAACCCGCGAACCAAAACAACAAGGCAATTGTTTTGCTTGTACCGGTACCGTGTACCATCATCAGAGTCAGAGCAAACAAAACCAAGTCAAAGCCCAATTGTCACAATCTTATACTAACTAATGCTCATCAACTTGGCAGCCTCTATTCCAAGATTATCATCGTTGTTGTTTAATTAATACAGTAGAAGGTGAAAAAAGGAGGCTAGCTTTTACCTGCCATTCCTCGTACCCCTGCATGCTCTCCGAGTTGAGCTTCTTGACGGCAACAACCATGCCGGTGCCGTTCCTGGTCGGGGCCATGGTCTTCTCATCCACCCATCCCTTGTAAACTCTGCCGAACCCGCCTTCACCGAGCACGCTGTCAGGCCTGAAGTTCTTGGTGGCCGTCTTGAGCTCCATGAATGTGAAGGTGCGGAGGTTGGGCGCCTCCAGGATCTGGCCGTCGGGGTACTTGGCCCCTTCGTCGACGAACCCGCCGCTGGTGCTGCGGCTGCCGGCGGAAGCCATGAAGCTGCTGCTCACGGAGGAGAGCTTCCCCGTGGTGCTCTGGCTGGTGGTTAGGCTGCCGCTCGTCTTGGAGGTCATCGTCGTCCCTGTCACACAACACGATTATTAGGCAACGATTCATAAGTGTGATTGCTGGTTACGGTGGGAACTAGTGAAGAACATGGAGAATTCAGGTTCCCTCAAAAAATCATGGCAGCAAAAAGCAAAGCCTTTCTTCCCACCCTTCCAGAATAAAAACAGAGAATTTTTGCTCGCAAATAAAACAGCGAATTTTCTGATAATAAATAAAAGTGAAGAGCAAGAATTGAGCTCGGAGAAGTGCTGTTTCATCACAAATTCGCCCGTCTCTAAGTCTCTACTGCCATGATACATACAAGGAACAAGAAATCCTAATCTAGGATCTGAAACAAAACATGTATCTTCACTTCAGCTAGGGGAACTGCGGGATGAAACTTCGAAGAAACAAATTCATCAGAAGCCAGGAAATTTTTCTCGCCAAGTCCAGTATAGGCCGGCCCAGCCTCAGGATCCATGAATTGGAAGGATCACATGAAAATTTTGCATACAGGAGAAAGAACAAGCGGAAAATGGACAAAACAAAACGGGTTCTTGATTGATGCACGCCCTCCTCACCTGGGCTAGACGGCCTGAAATCCTCGGCCACCCGATCCTTCCCGAAGCCGCCGCAGATGTTCCCCATCTCCGGTTCTCTCAGAGCCCGCTCCCTCTCTCTATCTCTCTCTGGGTTCTTTCGCTCTACAGGGGAGGAGCCGAGGAGGAAGAGGAGGCAGGCAGGAAGAGCCCAGAAGGCCAGAACAAAGCGTAGGGAGGGGGATGGCGAAGTCAAGGCGGGGGATATAAGTATGCAGGGGAAGATTGACTGACGAAGAGAAGAGAGTGCAGCTGACCGAGACGAGAAGAAAGCGAGCGCTCGCCGGCGAAGTCTCCGCCCCGTTTCAGGGCTTGTTTACGTACCTAAGTTTGGTTTAAAGTAAATATCCTGTTACACTGTAGTAATTTTATTTTTATTTGTTAATAATTATCTAAATATTGATTAATTAGGTTTAAAATATTCGTCTCATAAAGTACAATAAAATTGTGTAATTAATTTTTATTTCATCTATATTTAGTACTCCATACATATACCGGTATTTTGCCCGTCTGCACTGCATCTGCATGTGGCTCGCCTACCCTGGACCGCAGGCTCCGGACCCCAGTTTCAGCTGTCCATTTTTTTTTTCTTTCTCCTTCACTCATTCACCACAAACTGCAAACTACTCACTGTTTGCTTTCCATGGACTCGTCACCAATCTTCCTCCTCTTCCAGCTGCGGCTGCGTGTAAAAGCATGCCTGAAATATCCTATTCTTAATCCGGACACTTCATCTGCGGTATTTACCTTTTTGGAACTGGCCAAGACATGTTGAACTGCTTTATGCCAATTTTGTTTCAGTTTAGCTGTAGAAATGCACTTTTAACAGTGAACTGGACAAATATGTTGTACTACTTACTACATATATAAGATTCTATATATAGAAACTTTGCAGACGACAATGATTCAGTAGTACAGATATGATTCATTAGTACAGATTATATGTCTACTAAAAAGTGGTACCGTAAGTTCAGGTTTGCAAACACTAGTTCCTGTCCATATTTCTTCCATTTCGCTTAGACTGTGTCCAACCCAACCCAACAAGAGCCAGCAAGTGGTTTGTTTGACCAGCCACGCTAACCTTTCACGAAATACTAGTAAATGTTCTGCAATTCCATCCAAGAGCAGATGGACAAGGACGCAGACTGCACCCAGTCATGAGATCTTCAGAGGTTTGACAATATTAGCATTATGGTATGGTATGTACAGGTGCTAGACTGTGTCAAACAAAATCATCTGTACTACACTGGACATCATTTTTTTTTCTATTTCTCTCGCTCGTGTATCATCAGATTGTGGAATATTACATTTTGATTGGTTCTTGAGTGTGAGTATAGACAAATCTAAAACCATGTTTACATCATGAAGATGAACCATCCAAATGTTCAGTCTATGCCATCTCTTTTTTCTTTAAAGATGTGTTCACACATTCTAGAAAAGGATGTGTCGTTACAGACTTGTGTTGTGCGTAAAGCATTTGACTTTTAGTCTGAGCATCCTTTTTTAATTTATTACCCTTCTCTGTTCAATGCAAAAGTTTGGCAGCAAATAGGATACAAAGTTGCAAGATAATTTAAATTATTTCTCCTTTATTTAGGTGTCTGATTTTTTTATTGTTCAGGCAACATGAAATTTTGTCATTGTTTAGCTGCAAATTTTGGCAACATGAAATCTCGTGTATAAATTGTCCCTTTTAATTGTACTAGGTGGTTGTATAAGATTGTTACCTCAAAATTCAGGCATATGGAGTATAGCAACTTGCAATTTAAATAGATTCAGCATCAATGCAAACTAGTTGGGCAAGTTCAGTGTACACAAGACAAACACACAAGCAGCCTGAGACTTGCCGATTGAAGTCAGATGTGCGACTTGAAATTCATGGTAAAAAATAATTATGCTTCATTTTTATTCAACTTGGGTTGATGGACATGCTTTGACATCTCATGGCAACGTTCCCTGGAACACAAAAGTAGAAGCCGTGGAACAGTTCTTCGATGACGACTGAACAAATTGACAGGCAACAGAGAGGAAAATTCAGTAAAAGAATAATTTCTTTTTATCATGTGCCACGCAATTGGTCAGTTAATCCAAGATTTATCCATTTCACCCACAAGTTATTTGTTTATGCAATGGCATGTAGAAAGAACAACAAGAGGATCTTGGAGCAATCTTTCAAAAGAAAAAGAGAGGATCTTGGAGCTAGTGATGCAAGCACTGCACTGCATCTGTGCCTATCCGACTGTTGGGAACAAATAGTGCTAGCTCCATCAGTTGCAACTCACAGTGGTTGACATTCTGTCTTGTCAACTGCATTATTTCAGGTTACATTACATCGATGATTTTGATTTCATACATGTGTGTGTGTATATTATAACGAAAAGACAAACCTAAAAGCTCCAATTAGCATATATAGTGCTTCTTATACTGATCCGTGATCGGTAGGAAAGGCAGATCATATAAGTGGCGAACTGTGACTGCCTAACAGCATGTGGTTGAAGCCTGCAGAAAACGCATGCTAGCTACCGATGGTTGACTTGACACAACCAATTAAACAACACTAGTGGTAAGCCTTAAAATTTTTAACACAACTAGGGTGTGTTTAGTTGCCCCGAATTTCGAATGAAAATGTCACATCATGTCACCTCAGCGCACTGTAGCATTTCGTTTGTATTTAGTAAAAATTGTCCAAACTTTGCGTAACTAGACTCAAAATGTTCGTCTCGTAAAGTACAACAAAACTGTGTAATTAGTTTTTGATTTTATCTACATTTAGTACTCCATGCATGTGCCGGTATTTTGATGTGACGGGTGATAGGAATTCTGCATAGTGAATTTTGGGGAACTAAACACAGCCCTAGTCGCTTTTGCTATTTTTGAACTCTTTTGCTCTTTTTGAACACAAGCAGCACTTTGCGATTTTTAGGGTTCGCAGAATGAGATTATGACTACAACCATCTCCTAACTATAAGATCGACGCGGTCGTTTTCTTTGCATCTTCTCATCACCTTCCAATGGTAGGATAATTAGGTCTCAGTTACTGTATATGCATGCAGAATATATAGTATATAGTTTGTCATTCTGAAAGTCCACCCCCCCCCCCCCCCCCAAAACCCCTTTTTTTTGTATTCTAATAAAAGCAGAAAGACACAAGGGAATAGACTACAGAGCATTCAGTCATGGGATCTTCAGAGGTTGACAGTAGTGGCATGAACTAGCAGCAGGTGCTAGACTGTGTCAAACAAATCAACTGTGAATTTTAGGTTTCTCCCAAGTATCAAATTGGAATGATGTATTGTGAATTTGTGATTGGTTTGAGAGTATAGAAAAATCTAAAACCTTGCTTACTTCATGGACCCAAACATTATGTCATCTCTATCTCTACCCTTTCGTGTGTTCACAGATCCTAGAAAATTGAAAGGATGTGCTCAGAACATTTGACTTGACTTTAGCATCTTCATTCTAAGGTTGAGAAAAATGCTGGACTAAATTTGAAATAGCAGGTTTCTAATAAAGGAGTCTAAATCGATTCAGCGCCAAGTGGCATCTCCATTTCGGTTAATAAATCTGTTATATAACCTCATGTTTCCTCATCTGACAAGGTGATGCTGGTTAAAGTCAAGAGAACATGTGACTCTAAAACACGGTAAAATTAATTATCCTTCGCTTTTGTCAGCTCATCGGATGACATTTGAAAGTAGCAGCCACAGAACCATTCTTCGCTGAGGACTGGATAAATTGATACACAGCAATGACTGATTCAGTAAAAAGACTTATTTACCTATTATCTTGTTGGACTGATTGCTTGGTTATTACTAATACAAACTATCCAAGCTTGTCCGTTCCTTCACCAGCTAACATAATCTTGCAGAGATTTTGTGCTATATATATAATTATATATCCAATGGCCAAGCGGAAGAACATCAAGTTTCAGTGGTCCAAGCACTGAACTGCATGTCCGACTGGGAATGCTACCTCCTAACCTCCATCACCAGAACCTCACAGTTCAGAGTTACATATTTTCAGATTCAGATTATACTAATACTAATCATTAATATACACATATGTATAGCAAAAAGACAAACCTAAAAGCTATATCAGCACAGTGCTTGGTATACTGATCCATGATCATCAGGAATCTAATGAAGATTACATAAGTGGGGAAACGTGACTGCCTAACAGCATGTGGTTTGAAGGTCTGCAGAGAACGCATGCCTTGGCAAGTAGGCATCATAGATGTGGGTTGACTGACTTGACAAAATAAACTAACCAAAAGAGAGAAAGAGGGAGGAGCAAAGTAGAACAGATGTGAAGATGTGATTTGGGCCGATGCAAACGCAACTACTACTGCATCAGCAGATGGAGCACTCACTACACAACCCAGCCGGAGGAAAATGCCAACTTCTTCCTTTTTTCGCTTTTGCTCTTTTTGAACAGAAGCACTTGCGCTTTGCGAATTGCGATTGTAGCGGGCGACAAGATAGAGACTTGAGATGATGACTGCAACCAACTACGAGATTGGCAAGGTAGGTTAATTAGGTTTCATGTGCTATGTATATGCATGCTGATGAGGTTAGTTCGTTAGCTCAGAGGGAGAGAGCAATAAAGATATTAAGAAAAAGCAGACGACCAGACTTTGTTGATGTATGAAGCTGCTAGTCAGAATGCATGAAGACTGTCATATCGATCTGTCCAAAAGAAGTTGCTGGGAAACTTGAAGGCTAGCTGGCCATGAAAATGAAAAGTGCAGCATGCAGCAACACTTCTTTATTCAAAAATGATCAGACAGCCAGACAGGGATAATTGGCCTGTGGTTGTACATATCAAGACTACCAAAGTACTAAAACTGTAGTGTTATCGGTTAGGCAGCGAGCTGACCACGCAGCTAACTGATAATCTGAAGGAAAGGGTGCAGGAAGGGAACAGGTAACTTTCAGAGAAACATCAAAGAACCCACAGGGAACTTGATAGGATCGAGAGCGACCTCACAACCGAAATCTTCAGAACCATTAAATTAGGCAGCTACGGAGTACTAATTACTAATCTGTGGTTTGGACTCGCATTGAAATTATATTGATCAGTGATCTGATGGCGTGGTTTGTTGACCCAGCTGAGCGCGTGCGTGCCCAGGGAGGATGGAGACGAAAATGGCCATGTCTTCTTGCCCGCTTTCACACACAGTGTGTGCGTGTTCGATATATGCACACAAGAGGCTTTCGAGGTTGACTGGAGTTTTGGAGCTCTCCATGCTCCCCTTTGCTTTTTTTTCTCTGTTTTGCTTTGTTTCTTTAGTACACGGTGTTCTTTTTTTTTTTTTTTCTTGCATGCCCCTGAGTCCGTGTGCCTGCCTGATGATGACCCCTTGTCGTATCGTATCAGTAGAAATTAGCACAGTCTGGAGTGTATTTAGGGTTTAGGGTTTATGGTTCAATTCCTATAGGAAAACATTATATGAAGCCCTTTGGAATAAAAACAAGGCTTTTCCCACCAATTCCTTTGAAATTCCTATAGAAATAGGCCATTCTAAAGAAATTTGGAGGAGCTCCAACCTCCTTGCTTTGTTCCCTATGTTTATTCTACTACATTGCTTCCAAAGGTATCTTCCTTAAACTTTCCTTTGTTCTGAGATCCTATAGAATTTGAAGTGTTGGACATTTTATTCCTGTGGGTTCTTTCATATTTTTTATGTTTATAAAGTCTTTATTTCAAAGGGAGCCTAATAACTGGGATGTCAACTTTTTATTAATAAATTAGTGACATAATGGTCACAACAAAGGCTGGCATAACTCAAGCTAAGGTTTCAAATAATTAAATTGATCTCTCTCTCTCCCTCCTCTCTCTTGTGAAAGCTCTCTACCTCTCTGAAAGAATAGTTTCACGTACAAGCACACTGTAGAACTAGTGCATCATCTGTTGGCAAAAAGAAAAAAAAAAGAGTACAGCATCAATAGTTGTGAGACCAGATTAGTATGATCAGATAGATGACGAACTTAGATTTTGTATGAATTTATTTGGTTGGTTGTGAGACCAACAGTTGTGATTTGAACTTAACATGCCGTAAAGTGGTGTCTCTACGGGGTTGAATGAGCTTAGGAGCGAAAGAAGCAGGGCCTTCTAAACACAAAGTACCCCGTCATCAAATGTATATACTCAAACACAAAAATGCAACGCGAACATGTATGTGTGTGTGTCAGATCATCAATATGACATCATGATATATATGTGTGTCAGAGATCGATTAGAGATGCATCAACATCAAATGAAAGATTGATATGCATCTTCATTCGTCGGCCGGTCAACACGTACAACATTTGGTTGTCAAAGGGAAAAACACGTACAACATTTATGATGGATGGACCTGGCCCGAGCCGATCTGCATGCTTGCACTTGCGATTTGCCTCTGCCTCGATCGCGCGCCAACAATAAAGTCGCGTCATGCACGCACGTTGGTCCATATACATGCATGGAATGCCGACCTGCCGTACGTACGGTACGCGTGTCCTGCACTGTACGTTAGGGCTTACACGTATCTCATCATGTCAGTAATGTTTTTTCTTACAACAAAACGAAATCATCAGCCGAACACCCGAATATTTATGAAAGTGATACTTGCATCTCTAAGCTAAATATTCTGAGGACCGGGGGCTATCTAACAGTGATCAATCAAATCAAAGTTTGAAAATTCATATAAACCAATCATATGTCATTTAGTCAAAGTGTCGCGTCGTGTATATATCTCGGCCTAGGGGCCGTGGAGGCGTTGGCAACGGCACGGAACGCCCAACACCGATAATGGGCTGGGCTGTTCCATCCATGATCCATCGCTAACTAACCGCACAGCCCATAAGCCATAATCTCACAAGGCCTGGCCCATTAAAAGAGAAGAGAAGAGAGCTGAGTTGGCAATCCTCCCCCTTCCCCACTGTCAGTGTCCGTTCTTGTGCTTTCTTCCTCCGCCATCGCCAACGGTGATTCCGAGGCAGCCGAGCTCCGTCCACGATTTCCTTCCCGGCGCCCGACTCGTCCGCACTCTCTCGCGTACGCCATTGGTGGCCACTGGCCAAGCTCAGCTCATCGGAGCCCAGTCGACTCTCTGCATGCAGCAGCAGTGTGCAGTGCCGGTTGCCGCCATGGCCTCCCATTTTCCTCCCCCAGCTTCTTCTTTCTTCTTATACCAGTAGTAGATGTTCTAGCATTGCCGAGGTCCGAGGCGAAAGCTGCTGGCTGGTTTCAGATTTCAGACGGCCGCAGAAAGCTGGGCCATTATTCCTCATCACGCAAGCAAGCTACCTCTGTAGATTTTTTCTATAATCTATAATCTAATCTCAAATGGCCTCCAGATATCTTTTTCCGTTTTTTCGTTTAACTAGCACACATATCCGTGCCGTTACACCGGGTCAAACAACTTGTCGAGGGGTTATATGGATAGCGATTTAGATATTTATATAACTATAATAGTCGCGTTATTTGTTCTAATACGTATTAAAATCGATATAACGTGTGAACTATAGGAGTAATTAGAGCGATATAGCATTACTGTAAATTGACAGCCAACCTATTTTTTAAGTATAAACTGTATATATGGATTGAATATTGTATAGTTCATTTTAAACTTATATGACGTAGCATGAGAAGGTTTCTTATTCTATTGATAATGATGAAATAATTTATTGGTTGTGGTTAATATACCATAAATGGACCAAGTAAATTATTTTACTCGATATAACTATGGTCGTCGGGCAGTCTTGATTTTAAAGTACGGACTCCTCACTCGCTTCCCTTGGCCAGTGTAACCCTGTATAAGGACGAGGCTAGAGATCGAGACAACCTCTTGGGTAAAGGCGAGGGCCTCGATCATGCACGTCGGCGTATGTCCAACTTGTCGGACCGTGACTGCCATGGGATCAGCGAATGCAGCACGGTCTTGTCAAGGTCCCAACCCACTGCCGAGCCCTGAGAGCTCCGACATGTCTGCACACGTGGAGTATTGACAGGCCCACGCTGGTGTCTTGTGCTAGCTGTGTCTTTAGCGTCCGGACATATAGCAACAGTTACACATGTGTGTCCGCAACCTGCCCGAGTCGTTTCTAATAGACACAGTGACGACAATCTACTAGGTCACCATAGGGCGCTCCACGAGCTTTGCTAGTCGTCAACATATAGGACAATGTTAGCAAAAGAAAAAAATGATAGGCAAAAGAGAAAAAAAATGACACCTTGATATATTTTTCCTTCCGTAATTATTTAGTTATAAATATATCATAATTTATAGATAAAACATAATCTAACAATATTCATTAGATCTATGGATACATCACATTTTTATGGAACTAACAAAACTGGTCTGGCATTTTTATTATATTTTATGATTTTTAGTGAATTTCTGCAAGATAGCTGGTTTTCAAATTTGAACATTTTACATCAAAAATCCTGATATATTTCAAAAATATTTAAGATCCTTCCACCTTTTTTGCCTATTTTATATCTTTGCATCTGGAACCCTGTGTTACTTTTAAATCTCTTTCCTATCCCTTCTAACACTTCTGACGTGAATCAGGACTCCGTGATCCACACGTAATCCACACGGACACGAACGCAGGAACTAACGAGCGGAAGAAAACAATCGGGCAGACTGAAATTTTCGTAATTTATAATTAGGTAAAGATATAACAAGAAATGGAGATTTCTAGGCTTGTGCCATGAAGCATGAGTCACAACATGATTAGAATGCATTAATTAATTGCCATAACATCCTACTAGTACCAGATTGTGGCAATTCTTTCCTCATTTTTTCCACTTTAATCAAAAAAAAAATGAGGAGGAAGAGGGCGGCGTCCCTCTCGCCGGCGCCGGCGTCACCGGAGGCGAGCGCAATGCGGTGCCTCAGCCTGCGCCTCCCTCTCCTCATCTTCCTCCTCCTCCTCGCGATCGCCGTCGTGCTCTGCCTCCTCTCCTTGTCGTCCCGGCGGTTCCGGCCGCCGGAACAACCCCTCCCCTGCGGCGCGGCGCCGTCGGACGCGACGGCGGGGCGCTGGGTGGCGACCCCGGAGCCCGTGCCGGCGCCGCTCTACGACGCGTCCTGCCCGTTCCACCGGGGCTCCTACAACTGCCTCCGCAACGGCCGCCCGCCGCTGGCCCCGCTGTCCTGGGCGCCCGCGCGCTGCGGCGCCGGCGAAGTCGTCCCGAGGATCGACCCCGCGGCTTTCCTCGCCGCCAACAGGGGACGCCGCGTCGGCCTCGTCGGGGACTCGCTGTCCGAGAACCTCGCCGTCGCGCTGCTCTGCGCGCTCCGCTCCGCCGACCCCGGCGCGCGCAGGTGGAAGCGCCGCGGCGCCTGGCACGGCGGCTACTTCCCCCGCCACGACGTCACCGTCGCATTCCACCGCGCCGTGCTGCTCGCCAAGTACACGTGAGTCGATGCTGCTCTTCTTCATGCATTCTGGTTAAGGTTTCAGTAACAGCAATCTTTTTCACTTTTTGTGTGATCAATATGAAGATTTAAAGAACTTGAGAAATAGTACTGATCAATATGAGAACAGTACTGATGAATTCAGCAACACCAATCTTTTTCACTTTTTTGACATTCTGGTTAATGTCAACTAATAATGATGCAAAAGGTGGCAGCCAGTGGAGGAAATTCAGAAGGATGGGATAAAAGGGATTTACAGAGTGGACGTTGACATTCCTGCTGATGAGTGGATAAACGTCACCAAGTTATACGATGTGCTCATTTTCAACACCGGGCACTGGTGAGATTGCTAGCTGTTCCCAAACTTACAAATAAAAAAAAAATGTTTAGCCAGAGTTTGTCTATGAGTAATGCTTGCTTGACACATTTGTCCATCTATGTATACAATCATCAGGTGGGGGACATACAAATTCCCAAGAGAGACTCCCCTCGTTTTCCACAGAGAAGGAAAGCCGATCGAGCCTCCACTCAGCATCCCTGACGGCCTGAAACTGGTCCTCAGAACCATGGCGTCTTACATCGACAGGGAGGCCCCGAGCACGACGCTCAAGCTATGGCGCACGCAGTCGCCTCGGCACTTCCATGGCGGCGAGTGGGATCACAACGGCAGCTGCGTGACCGACAGGCTCCTCAAAGAGCACGAGGTACCCATAGTTACTACCATTCCGAATTCCTGCTTTCCTGACGACTGATGGGGACACCATCATCAGCTGAGCTAGCTGCCGTTCTCATCGATCTTGGTGGGTGGGTGCAGCTGGAGGCTTGGTTCGATCCGCGGTTCGGGGGCGTGAACAAGGACGCGAGGACGGTGAACTCGGCGATCCAGGAAGCGCTGGCAGGGTCAGGGATCCGGCTGGTGAACCTGACGTACATGAGCGAGTTCAGAGCCGACGCGCATCCGGCGACGTGGCTGGGGAAGAAGGACGCGGTGGCCGTGTATGGGCAGGACTGTATGCACTGGTGCGTGCCCGGCGTGCCGGACACCTGGGTCGACGTCTTGGCGGCGCAGATCTTGCATCACTTCAAGCAGCTGGGAGAAAAACGATGATGCATTTGGTTGGTTTTCTCAGTGAACGAAAACGGCTCGATCTGCTGTTGCTATCTGCTTTGCAAATGTGGTTTCTTTTACAGAAACGATCGAAAGGGCCAAGGTGATAGGCTGATGATAGCTGAAGAAATATGATCGATTTTAGTGTGGTAGAGACGAAAACGGTCGGAAGAGTCGTCGTGAACCATTCTCCATCATATTTCTCCCCAAAACGGAATATATATGTTTGCGGCAATAGTAGACTGATTTTTTTTTTTTTGAGATTAAGTAGTACATACACTGATTATATATGATGGAGCATTATTACACACAAGCCCTACAATTACACTTGCTGCGACACCCAGCCCAGGTGATCAAAGATTATAATTTATTAGGGAGTAGTACTCTTTATTAGGTGCACCAACAAACAAAAAGTGAACTAACTGAAGAATCTGCTGTTTACCCCAGCCCTGTAGAGCTGCATGGACTGAGGGCCACGGGTAGATAGCTTAATCTCAGTGTTTGCAGGGACGAAGACAGATGGGCCTGACACCATGGATATGGTAACAAGCTCGTCTGCAGGTACGCCCTTCAAGATTTCCGGGAATGCCTGCATATATACAGAGAATTTGTATGCAAACACAGAGCCAGGATATATATACTTGCCAGATACATACATATATACACATATACCCACCTGTTTGTATGTTAGCATTGAGCAGAGAGTTTGTATATCTTTGTATTTCGGAGTCAGACCAGCACGGACAACATTGTCCGAAGTGGCCATACATTCGACGCATTCCCCGGAGAGATACGCGTGCGGTTCATTTGCACCAATGTAAAGTGCTTCACCAGGACTAAGTTTGAGGTAGTTAAAGAAGAGCGCTGCTAGAACACCAACATCCTCTTGATATTGTCTCTCCAGTGACAAAACCAGCTCTTCTTTATCTATTAAGGTCCTGATCTGGATAGACAATGAAATCATGATGAGCCAAGGAATCAAATCGATCAAAGGCTTCGCCGCCGGGCCTTATATATATCGTTGCTCATCGATTTTTTCTTTCAAAAAAAAAAAAACAAACCAAAGCAAGACCGATCGACGTGGAACGTATATACGTACATGAGTGAACACTGATTTTATTAAGAAAAAAAAAAACACGTACTTACCTTGCTCTCAGTATCCAGGCGACTGATCAGTTTGGAAAGTGCTTCAGAAACCATGTGTTGACTCGCTACCATTAGCTTAGCAAAAGCTGATATCAAGCTGGATTTTACTTGTTCATTACTACCCGCATGCTCGTGCCCAATTAGGCCTTCAACTTCAGGCACGGTCCTCAGGACATCCCTGAGCTCCTTCATTCATTCATTCATTGTATAAATAAATAAACCAGGGAGCTGAGAAGAAAATTAATAAAGCACCATGCATATGTACACTGCAAGTGAGGATTTCGATCTGTACATATGTATACCTTGATGCCCGCAAAGCCATAGAGCGCCCGAAACTCGGTGATGGCAATGGCCATCTCGGGCTTATGGTTGTCATCCTTGTAGAGGGAAGGCCGCAGCGCGTGCAGCGCCTCGGCGAGTTTCTTGTCCGGGTGCGCCTGGATCGACAGCGCCTTCGCCACAGACAGCACCTGCAATCACAAGCGCGGCCGTCGCCGTTGGCGTCGCCGGCCGATCGATCGAGTTAATAACCAGCTGGCGTACGGTACGGCTGAACAACAAACAAGGTTAAGCCAAAACGACGACAAAACCTTGAAGAGGAACGGGAGGTCGCCTCCCCACCGCGCAGCGACAGCAGGGCCGAGCGCGGCGTCGGGTTTCCGCGCGAGCCAGTCGCTGAGGAGCTGGAGCTCGCCGCCGCCGCCGTCGTCGTCGTTGTCGAGGATGAGCGTGGAGGGGCCCGACGGGTGCGTGCCCATCCAGAGCTCAGCGTAGTGCTGGCCGGGGTCCTGCTGCTGCTGGTCGGCGACGCCGACGGCGAGGCGCGCGACGAGGGAGGCAGCCCCGCGCAGCGCAGCCTCTGTGGCGGCGGCGGCGTGTCCTCCATTGGCGTGGCGGCGAGTGAATTGGACCGTGTCCGTCCGTCCATCTTCCTCTGTCGTCGTTTGTCCTCTGACGATGACGAACCAGTCAGGCCGTTCACCACCAGCTGGACGGCGGCGGCGAGCGAGGGGCTCCTGCATGTGCTTGTGCACATCAACGCACGCATGCCGTCCGCGGGCAGAGCTGCGGGACCGGGAGCCAGGCTATCCGTCCACTAGCAGGGATCTCCACGGCGGCGGCGAGCAAGGGTACCGCCTGCACTGCACACAACCACACATGCTGACATGCATGAGTCGCCGTGCCGGAACGTACGGTTCGCCAGGCTTCCGTATTTTGTTTATTATTATTATTATTATTATTATTATTATTATTATTTATATTTAGTGTTTTTTAGTAACATTTACATTTAGTGTTAGTAATTAATAAATTTAATATAATCTTATCAATGGTAAATAATAAGGCCATACACACTTTTTTCTTTACGACTTGGGTAACATTCATTGATCAATCAGGTGAAATCCTCTCTCTGTTCACCCGAGTGAACGGATGGCATAAATCACTCGAGTTAGGTGTAGACAGACTTACCCAAGTTCAAGTACATATTCTGCGATATGGATGGTATATTGGTATGCTTTTCTTATTCAACTTATATATATATCTTTGCACTGAGGTGTGTTACAGGGTTAGGATCTTAAATTTCTCTTTGCACGAGGCAGGCACACTTGAGCAATCAATACACTCCAATGTAGTATTTCAAACAAACTATATATGCTTTATTTGATATAGTGCAGCTGCATCATTATCGTTACACTAATTTTTCTGAGGATTGGAAAGGTTAGTTCCCTGATTACAGCATCCGGCATGTTGCTCTCATGCAGCACGGATTCCTGGTATTCTTTTCTGAATACAGCGAGCTGAGATGAATAAATTCATGCCAAACACAACTACTAAAACGTACCAAGGCTACAGTCATGAAGACATACTACACCTACCACATTATATTATAGTCAGTCAAAATCGAGAGCTTGGATTGTTGCCCAGTGAAACAATTAGTTTGCCTGGCCAACAAAGCAAACAACCCTAAATGTGTGCTTACTACGCCTCTCCATTCCAAATTATAGAATTACAAGACATTTTGGCTTTTCTAGATATATTGCTTTTATTATATATGTATCTAGGAATAATATATAACTAACAGTGGAGAAAATATTCGAATCTAGAAAATCTAAAACAACATATAATTTGGAGTGAAAGGAGTTTAATGCAGGTATATGTCCGCAATAGTTGTTCGATTCACATAATGTAGAGATGGAGAAACTAGATATAGATATCAAGGAGGTAACTAGATGATTAAGATATTGGAGGCAAACAATACAAATGCAATAAGCTCTAGGCAAGGTATCATTTTGGAGTCATTGCTAGGGGTATCTCTTCAGGTTAGTTGGGTGCAACAATAGCTTGGTCCTTTGCTTGAGAACTCTTTGTTTATTCCTCTATGCTTGCAAGGGTTTGTAAGTGTTTTTTTTATTCTTCTATGCTTGCAGGGTTTGCTAGTTTACGGTTATGGGGGACAAAAGTATATATCAAAAGAGTTTGGATATAAAAGTGTGCATAGAGATAATCTGCACATGCACTTATTAAGTATTACCATGTTTTGAACTCCTGTCTGCCATTGTAATTTTGGTGCTCTTGACAATTTAGGCGCTTATATACACTTTAGAGCACATAATTGCTCTAGTGGCCTTCATCCAGGATGATTGCTACACATTATTTGATGATTCTCTAGTAGATTTTTTTCCCATTGTGTACCACAAACCAAAGGTGATGCATGTCTCTTATGGAAGATTTCCTTTTTTGTTACTCCTTTATATATGTTAACTTTATTTATACTTCTTTATCATTTTTCAGGAAAAGATAATATTATATCAACATATTCCCGAGTACCATTGACATACAGGTTTGAATCATTATCACTTTTGAATGAATATTACGATTCCCTTTTGTTCCTTAGAAGTTCAATTACTAGCTAATTAGCTAGTTGTTGTAGACCATACGATGTTTTCAATTCTATTATCATATTGTTTCTTATATATGTTGTAATGGAAATACAGATGTTTGTGTTCCTAGAAATTCATAAGGCGATCTCAGTTGTGCTGAGGCCATACGGGGCAATTAGAATTGACGCGAAGGCACAGATCATTTAGGCACAACATTATGTGTCATTTGAAACTTCCAAAGAAAAGACGGACGAGCTAAAGATTCAGTTTGAAATCACTTTGTGTTAGTCCAAATGAGGTATGTAATCCTATCTGTATTTTACACACATTGAAACCCAAAATTCCTACTTTTATCGGTACATGATCAATTCGCTATACATATCAGTAAAGCTAGTTACATGTTAGTAAAGCTAGTTACATTTTCTTCCGTTTTCAGTTCACCATCGAGGTCATGGCACTAGCGGTGGAGAAAATGCTAAAGAGATGCTCTAATTTGCGGTCTTGGTGTCACACTCTCCAACGACTGTGAGATGCTCTAATTTACGGTCTTGGTATCACACCCTCCAACGACTGTAGGGTGATAAAGTCAGTGGCCAACATCATCGGCGGAAGCAATAAATGCGCAGCACAGGCCATTTATAAATACCTCTAAAAAATGATTCCACCTATATTAGCATTTCTATTGTGTTATAATCTTGTTTGTACCTTCTATATGCAAGCTTATCGTATTTGAACTTTAACAATTGTATGCTTTTGATACTAAAATCATTTCAAAGCTATGCTATTTTAACTTATAAGATTGCAACTTGATAGTGTATTATTTATTTGTAAACTTAATTTCGTAACATTGTTTCTGCTGCAAAATCCACGTATGTGATGTTTTGTACAATTCAGTATGATCTTAGTTGTGATGTGTCTTATCGAGGTCTTCCCTGTCGGCTGGTGGGCCAGGCCCTGCGACCGAACCCGACCCACTGGAAACCCTCTTGCCCGTCCGTGTTACCTTCCCTCTCCTCCTCCGTCCCCCCGCCGTCTCTCGCCGCCGCGGCCCCAGCCCCGCAACCCTCTCGAACTAGGCTAGGGGACCGGCCGCCCAGTGTCGCAGCCGGAGAGATCTGCCCGCCGGAGGCGGCAATGGCTGCCCCGCACGACGAGTCCGCGGCGTGGTCCGAGGAGGCGGCGCACCGGGTCTGGGGCGGCGCCGTGCCGCTCCAGGTCCACCTCCACGACGCTGACGTCACCGCGCTGCCCCCGCCGCCGCCCTTCCTGGTACGCGCGCGTATGCCCGCCCTCCCTTCCCCTACGGAGACCCGCTCCCTCCTCCTCAGCAGCTACCAACCGCCTCCTGCCCCTTCGCTTGCTATTTCTGCTGCTGCTGCGAACTGGCTTTGCTCCCCTGGATGGGAATTCTCCGTCGTGCTACTGCTACTACATTGCTGATTGCTTGGCTCGCTTAACTGTTAGGTTAACTAAGATCACAGCCGCTCAGTTTCTAGGCCACTGACTACAGTAGTGCACAGTACAGGCCGTTTGTGCTCATCACATCAGAAATTGAGCTGCTGTTGTAGGGTTTGCCAGTCTTTTGGTTGTTGAACCCATCTATGTACAAGATGCCCAACTACGGGTTGTAAACTCCTCGTCTTCACCCACACTGTGTATTGCAAACCTAGTCTAGGTTAATTTAGTATTTCGAAGTTGAATATCAGTGGGGATTGGGGCGTCATGACTCCTGGGTAAATTTCTCGGGGCTCGCAAGGTCTTCTCTACTCTATAATCTGGAACCTACTCCTTCAATTTGTGTGAGGAGTTGAATTTAGCGCTACCGATCCCTGCAAAGCTTTATGCAGTGGCCAAGTATATAAGGTTGGAGTGTTCCATCGCTGTTACAATTACAATTTACAACACAGGAGAATTCATTGTGTCTGTCGTTAATACCTGTCTGAGCATGATTTCCAGTCTGACAATCATGTGTGCAGTGCACTTTATTTTTTATTTCCTTGGCTCTGTTTTAGTTGGCATCTTATGTGCACTCAGATGGTATATACTAGTGTTTCTATGGAATTCCTTCCTACCCTTGAGTGCAACAAAAGTGCAAAGCTGCTATGCACCTTTTGTTTCTATGGAAATGCTTTTGCTTCCCTTTACAGGACTGTTCTTCGTATTGAGAAATATTTGGAGTTTTGGCATACGCTGTTAGTCCTCCACAATCTTATCTATTTCATTTATGGATCTTATTTTTGTCTTGAACAGACCTTGGGGCCAAGGATTGGGTACTTGCCCCTCTTGATACCTGTTATAAAGGCTCATTTCACCAATGCGCTCCCACCTGGTGTTGACACTGTTTGGTTTGAATATAAAGGGCTGCCCTTAAAATGGTAACATATGTCACTTCCACCATATAGTTTTGATGGTCATTTACTCTTGTTCAATACTCTTTAAAATTGCTGACTGCCTTATTTTATTTATTTTTGCACTCTTAGGTATGTGCCAATTGGTGTTCTTTTTGACCTTCTATGTGCAGATCCAGAAAGACCATGGAATCTAATAGTAAGGCTGCATTTTTCACTTCAACTTTTATCATTGGATGTACTTTTATATACCTGATTGTTTTCTAGTATGTTCTCTGTCATTTGTGGTTTGTTGATGTAAATGTAATATACATATACAAACAGCGACTGACATAAAAAAAGGGCGTACCCAGTGCCGTAGGCTCCCGCACTGCGGGGTCTGGTGAAGGCAAAATAACTCCTTCCATAGACTATTTACATTAATTATGTTCCATATTTTTTTAGCTTGAACTATTAACTATGTATATTTATACCAACTCTACCCCTTCTGAAGTTTTCGCTGTTTTGACTTTTGACTTAATTTTGGATCATATTCCTACAATTCTAGTTACTAGGTTAGATCAGCCCAGTGAAGGGCCAGCTAGGTCAACCTGAAATAATGGAAACATTTTTTACTGCAAGTTATTCATTTTGTATGATTGTATCCCTTGCTTTATAGAAGTCATACAGACATCAACGTTTCAAAGATTGCTCATGTAGTGTAATATGGCTAGGTCGCTAGGCTAAAAAGAACAGCATTGGGTGTTTATGACACTTTACTTGACTGGGGCAAAAAAAAATGGCAGACCCAGTGCTAGAGGCTTTCACATGAGGATTTTTTTTATACATGGCAGTTTTCAGTTGGAGTCTGGAATTGTGAGAATAAAATTTTTGCATTAGCTTGATGTTTCTGCTACCATATGTCTGTTTCTCTTGTTCAGTTTTTATATAGTTGTATATTAACTTAACTTATGTATCAATTATTATAGGTCCATTTTAGGGGATATCCCTCAGAAATCTTGTCACCATGCGAGGGTGAAGATAGCGTGAAGTGGAGCTACATGAATTCCCTGAAAGAGGTTTGTTTTGATAACCAAAATTATCGCCAAGTCCCATCACAAAGGAACCAATAGTAATTTTGGTTCCCCCCCCCCCCCCCCCTCTTCAGGCCACCTTCATCATTACTGGGAACAGTAAGAGTGTGATGAATATGTCACATGCTGATCAAGTCGCTCTGTGGGAATCTGTAATGAAAGGTACCCTCTAAAAACATGTCCTCACTTTGACGAACATATATCTGGCTGGTGAAATGTTCTGGAGCGCATTTTCTCCACATTTTAACCATTATTGTGTTACTTGTCCTTAGGTAATTTAGATGGGTATAAAAATATCTCCACTCGGCTTAAGCTTGGACCATTCGAAGATGATGGGTTAGTACGAACAGCCTCCGCGGAGCGGCCACGTCAACAAAATTCTGATGAGCCTGAATCTCCTGGGTCTAGCAAACTGTGTATGCTCTTTTGCTCTGGATTTTGTCATTTGTCTTAAACATTCATGTGCTTACAAGAATTTAATAATCTGGATTCATATTTTTTTCATAGTTTCATTCAATGCACTTCCCAAGTTGTACAACATTAAGTGATGCCATGTTATGGCATACCCACATAACCTTGCTGGCTCTGATCAATTAATCTATGGTTAGGCAGGGTCCCTGTTCGACTGTATGTACGCAATGTTCAAGACGACCTTGAGTATATAGAAGATGCAGTACCTGTTAGTGACTGGGAAGGTGTGTCCTACATAAATCGGCCATTTGAGATTCGCAAGGTTGAAGGTATGTGGCGCCACAGAACTTTTATGTTTTTGTATGTATGGCTAAGCTAGTTGTTTCTCTTAACATGTAGTTCACTATGTCGCAGGTAGAAGCTACATTACCCTGGAACTTGCATTGCAAACATTGCTTCCAGAGTTCTTCAGCTCAAAGCCCGCGGGGGCACTGGACTCAGCTGCAGACAGTTCAGATACCACCAACTCTTCAAGTTCTCAGGATGAAGAACAACCTGCGGCAAGTCCACGAGAGGCAGCAGGTGATGCCAAGAAAGCGAGGGTGAAGCTGGTGAGGGTGCAAGGCATCGAGTTGGACATGGACATCCCGTTCCTTTGGGTCGCCAATAACCTGAAGAACCCTGAATACTACCTCCACATTTGTGTATATGTCGGTACTTGGAAACAATAGAGCTAAGAGTAGATGAAAAAAATTGTTAGATACTACGTGTAGGAGTGTGTGTCCCAGGAATCATTGGCTTTGTTCTTTGGTTGTTACATGAGTCATCCTTTGTATATACAGATACAGATGCTGAAATTGTAACCCTTTTGGATGTGGAAGGATTGAATTGGATGGTGAACCATTTTTTCTCTGTGTTTCCGATCGATATTGCAAATGGTATATCCTGCCTGGAGCAGAATCATATTAGGATATTGTTGCATATATATGCAATTTGGCATCTTGATGTCTGAGTGCACCAAACACATGAGTTCTAAACCTGATTGATTCTGAATTTCTGATGGCCGCTGTCGCTCACATGTCTGGGTGAATGCCCTCTCTTCCAGATCTAACACTGACAGATATATTGAACAAGCCAGCATCGCAGATCAATTTGGTGGAGAAAACTAACCAAGCTAATTTCCAGCTATATTAAGATAAACAATGTTTTTTGAGATAAAAAGAAAAATGAATGAATTAAATAAAAAAAGAGAAAAATAAAAATAGCGCTTCCTCCGCGGGTAACGGGCTGTCTCTTTTTTGGGTGGTTCATCATCCCGCCATCGCTCTGCCTTATAATAACCGACACCTTCTCCTTCCTCCGATCTCCCCGTCCCCCTCCTCTCTCCCAGATCCATCTCCCGGCGTCAGACGCGCATCTTGCAGTTGCAGTAATGGCGGACGAGAAGCTTGCCAAGCTGCGCGAAGCCACCGCCGGCCTCACGCAGATCAGGTCTGCTGCACTCTTTCGCTCTCAGATCACGTACTCATGGGCCCATAAGCGAGATCGCAATTCTTTCTTCAATTCTCTGCCCTCTACTTCCTGATGCTTTGTCTTGGTGACACTGACGTTGGTTTCTTGCCGGTGTCTGCAGCGATAATGAGAAGTCCGGATTCCTCAGCCTCGTCGGCCGCTACCTCAGGTAAGTACCACACTCATCATCTCATGACCAACAATTGCTCGCTCGAATGATGGAGAGAAATGTCGATCGATCTGACCGGGAGCGTTTGATGATGTGCCGGCAAACTTGAAGCGGTGACGAGGAGCTCATCGAGTGGGCCAAGATCCACACGCCCACTGACGAGGTGGTGGTGCCATACGACACCCTGGAATCCCCGCCTGAAGGTAAGGTGCCCACTGCAGCAGCCAGCAGACGGCCTGAATCCTCGCTTCTGTTCTGCGTATTCCTGAATCTGATGCATTGCAATGTGAATGTGAATGTGAATGTGAATGTGAATGTGAATGTGAATGTGAATGTGAATGTGAATGTGAATGTGAATGTGAATGCCTAGACTGGTTTGTCCGAATAATATAATAAATGAATGCAGACATTGAGGCGACCAAGAAGCTGCTCGACAAGCTCGCCGTGCTCAAGCTCAATGGTGGCCTGGGGACCACAATGGGATGCACCGGACCCAAGTAAGCCGTGTCCAGATCTATCGGATCCAGTTCAGGAATGCATTAGGGTGTACAAATAAGTCTGCTTTCGGTTTAGTTTCAGTTCAATGTCTGAATCAAGCTCTAGCAGTTTGCTTTCATATACATGTGGCTGCTGGGTATCATGTCTGAATACGAGCACCATGTTCATAGATCTCTCTCAGCAATGCTGTCTGGAGCTACTAACGTTAATTCCATGCAGATCGGTCATTGAAGTGCGCAACCGATTCACTTTCCTCGACCTGATTGTCATCCAGATCGAGGTGGGTTAACTTAAAACATCATCACGACTGACAAATGCAGAGTTCCTGCAAAATTCAACACTACTCTATCTTCTTTCTATCTTGTATGTATGGTGACAATTGGTTGTGTCATTTCTCTTACAGTCACTCAACAAGAAGTACGGCAGCAATGTGCCTCTGCTTCTGATGAACTCCTTCAACACCCATGAGGATACCCTGAAAGTAAATTCTCTCTTCATCACGAGTTCTTCCTCTTCATGCTGGGGACAGAAAGTTGACAGTCATGCTTGTCCTGCAGATTGTTGAGAAATATGCGAATTCAAGCATTGAAATCCACACATTCAACCAGGTATGCTAGGCAATTTTTTATTTAATCTTAGTTTACTGATTTGACTTGAACATATGCCAAGTTGACAGTAAAAACAACCGTTATCATTGCAGAGCCAGTACCCTCGTGTGGTAGCTGATGAGTTCTTACCATGGCCGACCAAGGGAAAGACCGATAAGGATGGCTGGTAGGCTATCGCTATATGTAGTTCGACCAGAACATTGATGGCATGAACACTAGTACCAACTTTGAACACTTCTGCATTATAAAATATTTCAGGTACCCTCCTGGCCATGGTGATATCTTCCCATCACTGATGAACAGTGGAAAGCTCGATTTACTACTCTCACAGGTCTGCATTGATCTGGATATACCCTTAGCTCCCATTGTTGTTGATCCGGAGTTTTCATGCATTACTATTACTAACATAATAGAATTATTTTCTTTGTTGACCCTGTTGCAGGGAAAAGAGTATGTGTTCATTGCAAACTCGGATAACCTGGGCGCTATTGTTGACATGAGTATCCTTTTGTAAATTAGCATTACCATTAACTTTCACAAGTTTTCTGGTTAATAAAGAGCATGCTACTTTGCAATGTACTTAACTGTTGTATAGAGATACTGAACCATTTGATCCACAAGCAGAATGAATATTGCATGGAGGTATGTAGTTATCTGATGAAGCAAGATTACTTGGAGTTGGACAGTTGGCTGATAAGGAAGTTCTACAACCACTTTTCAGGTCACCCCGAAAACTTTGGCTGATGTAAAAGGTGGCACACTGATCTCATACGAAGGAAGGGTTCAGGTGAACTTTTCTGTTTCCTTGTGTTACCGGAATAATGCATTTGTCTTTCTACCCTTTCCAGTCTAAAATCTAGTTTGATTTCTTATTATTGGAAAGTGTTTATACAACCGTTTTCATGCTTTAACTTTTTTATATAATTTTTGACACCTTATTACTGTTTGAATGACAATAACCTTCTCTCTATATGCAGCTTCTAGAGATTGCACAAGTGCCTGATGCACATGTAAGTTCTAAGATAGCACTGCATTTGCATTGATAATAAGAATCACAGCTCTAATTGTATGTTTTTTCTGAGATCATTGCTAAAACTTTCTGAACATAGGTGAATGAGTTCAAATCAATTGAGAAATTCAAGATATTCAACACCAACAATCTGTAAGGATCATATTTTTAATTTCATTTCTTCTAAAGAAAATTGCTCATGTTACCTAATGCTACTCTGGATTGGCAGGTGGGTGAATTTGAAGGCCATCAAACGCCTTATTGAAGCTGATGCACTCAAGATGGAGATCATTCCGAATCCTAAGGTATGAATGAACGTTAGGAAACCCTGTTTCCATCTGGACCACTCATGAACTTAACAACCGGTATGAATTTTAATAGAAAACTATAGTTATAATGGATAACATATAATTTCAGGAAGTCGATGGTGTGAAAGTTCTTCAGCTGGAAACAGCAGCTGGTGCAGCAATTAGGGTACTGCCAAAGTACTATGTAAATTACCATGATTTTATATTACTCTATATAAAAATATAACAAATAAAATTTTATTGGACCAGTTCTTTGACCATGCCATTGGTATCAACGTTCCAAGGTCCCGGTTCCTACCGGTTAAGGCAACATCAGATCTGCAGCTAGTACAGGTTTGTATGCTATGCTGAATAGAATTGAGTATGTAATGCGCTCTCTATCTGTCTAAATGATTTTTTTTGTCCTTGTAGTCTGATCTATATACCTTGGTTGATGGCTTCGTTACACGTAATTCAGCTAGAACAAATCCATCAAATCCCTCAATTGAACTTGGGCCCGAGTTCAAGAAGGTCAGACTCTAGCATTTAATTCACAAAAGCAGAGGTTTTAAAGTTGTGAGGTCCAACGCAGATAGGATGATCGTGTTTCTTCAAATATTGGCAGGTTGGGAGCTTCCTTGGTCGCTTCAAGTCAATCCCTAGCATTGTTGAGCTTGACAGTTTGAAGGTTTCTGGTGATGTTTGGTTTGGTTCTGGCATTGTGCTGAAGGTACATCTTCCTAAGTTAGACAACAGCTATAATATTCCTAAGTTCAGACAAGTTTCATGTATTTATTCGAAGACCACATGTATCATGCTAAAAATTTGTAGAGAAACTTTATGGAAACAATTTGCAGATCCTTTTCCCATGTCGTTTGTTATGACTCCTTTACGAAGACACATATCTCACAGTGCTAAAGCCATGGGGTAATGACACTTCTTCTCTGTAACTTTTAGGGGAAAGTGACCATCACAGCAAAACCTGGCATCAAGCTAGAAATCCCAGATGGAGCAGTGATTGAGAACAAGGTATGTTTTCTCAAGAGGCACTACTTATGTTTATGTTATCTTCAGGATAATTTTCAAAAGGAAAGAGAACAATACTAAGTCTACAGCTGCTACATGCTCACACTAGTTAGAACTCCTGGACAAGTAATGAAATTTTAGCATTTCTCTTCTGGAAAGGAAAAAGAATGTAAGGACAATTTTGAAAAAGAAAAGAGAACAATACTAGAACTGTTACATGCTCACACTAGTTAGAACTCCTAGACAATGTAAGGTTATAATAATTTGATGAGAAAGCAATTTGATAGCACAATTGATGTTTCTAACAACAGGGTATTTATTCTTTTATTCAGGATATCAATGGCCCTGAGGACCTTTAGATGAGAATTAGCAAGGAGGCTCACTAAGTCACCAAGTGGCGGATCATTTTTCACATTTTCCCCCTGTAATATTCTTTTTTTGGGAACACCCCTGTAATATTCAAACAGGCTCCATAACACTATGGAGAGTATTCATTGCCCAGTTTTGTTTCAATATAATCAAGGAACTTCATATGTATTTTACTTAGGGAAATATATTACACACTTAGTTTTGCTTATCGTCCAAAAAGAAATTTCTGTGTCTTGAACCAAAAAAAAAAATCTTGTCCCTGCAACTATCATCTCATCATGCATCTAATCATAGGTTATTACAATTGCATATCTAATCAGCATGGAGCTCAAATGTCAGTAAATTATGTAATCCATTCCTCTGAAATTTGGCACCCTCTCCATAAGTACATCAATGCTCCCTCTCCCTGTCCTCTGCAAATAGAAAAGGTCATTTTTCGGCAGGAGAAATGACTTCCAGTAGCTCTATATCCAGTTCAAAAGGAGCATCGGGCTGCAAAGGACCATGGAATAAAAAAAAACTAGTTCAGTACATGAATGTGCTAATCAATCTGCTTGACCAATGGAATTTTAATAAATCAAAAGTACCGGTATCTCACTCATTCCCCTTTTACCATATCCCAGCTCTGGAGGGACAATTACCCTCCTCTGCATGAACAACATCATATATATACATATCAGACATGAAGTTTATAGGTGGAAAGGATGAATTATTTGCCTTCACTTGTGCTAGTATTCCTTCCCCATACCTTTCCCCCTACTTTCATCCCCTCAGTTATCGTGTACATGGCGGCTGGAGGCTTTGGTGCCGCTTGCGCTGAGTATAGCCCATTGGCATTGTCTGCAAAATCCCGCTTTCGTTCTTTCCCAGGAAGCGACCCAACAGTGAACTCATAGGGCTACTAGAAGAAGACACACAAATATCTTAATTCTCATTGTTCCAGAGCAGGAATATCAGAATTACCACAAGAGTCAGGTGCAGTTTGCCACATCACCTGGGCAATACTTCGGTTCCCTGCTAGGAGCTTTGATTCACGGCTTGAAACTGCGGTGATGCCATGGTATATACAGTCGAAATGAACCTTTAAGAGTTGAGAAGCCATTACTTTCAGTTAAGAAGGAACTGCAATGGGCATTGGAAGCGTGAGGAGGAAGTAATAAGTTACCTGCACAGTTGAGCCCTTTTCAGCAATTGGCCCCTTCCCTTCAACAAGATCATAGTACTTGAGACCATCAGCTGCTCCCAAAATGTTGTCAGATCAGATTACTCAGTGAAACTCAAAATGGAATGTCAATCAGTTAACACTGAATATTCAGGAAGGATATGGTGTTACAGACATAAATAAAGTTAGTACCAAAATCATTTGCATTAAAAGGGTCTTGATCTTAACAGCAAAAGGCTGTAATCAGCTGAAAATCCTGAAATTCAGTCGCAAATAAAGGTGCCAACTTTGCGTTCAAAAAAAAAGTGAACTTTAGCAAGAAACTGAGAGCAGATGCAGAAAGCAGCAGCGACATGAAACAGGCACACCGACGTACGTGCAATGGCGTAGTCCTCCGGCGGCACTACAATGCGTCCCCGCCTCGCAGCGAGCGACGGCAATGGCAGCGCGACGGTGGTCAAGAATCCGGCGGAGAGGAGCTGCACGGCCGCTCGCCGCCGGGAGATGGCTCCGGGGAGGCAGCAGGGGGCGAAGGTCTCCCTCGAAGGATGAGACGCGGCAGACGAGGGGAGCGCGCTGCGGTGGAAGGTTCTAGAAGGCAGGGCAGAGGAGGCCATGGGAGTATAGAGTGGAGGGTCCGAAATGGCTCGCCCACAACGTCCGCTTCATCACCATATCCATAAAGAAAGAAAGGACATGTGGAGAGGGTACCAGGAATATCCATTTCAATTCCCCCCTCCTTTTTCTGAAACTAACTTTTGTCGTCATTTTTTCTATATTATTTCCGTATTTTTCCATCAATTTTCAGTTTCCATTTGTTCATTTTCCAGGCGTGCTGGACAGCTGGAGTAGCCCCAAAGTTACAATGTCTGGTGGTTGTTTAGTGACTTGGTAACTGGTGAACTTTCATATTCTGAGTGAAAACTTTAACTGTATTCTGACTTGGGGTGTGTTTTAGAAAAAAAATGAAACCTCTGCAATCAATCTCTTGGATTTGAAATACGAACAAATGAACAACTAGATTGTACTCTGTCCGTAACAAAAGAATGCCACTCTAGCACAGCACTAAGTTATCTTAAGTTTGAAAATAGCTATATATAAAAAATATCAATATTTTATGATATAAAAAAAGTATAGTTACATTTGTCATGTGATATTCTTTTTTATATATTTATATGGTGTCATAAACATTAATATTTTTACCTATATATGTGGTTAAACATTTTTTGAAATGAGATATATTTGGTGAAACTTTAGCCACTTTAACCCTGTGACATCAATGTGTTCAAGGAAAAAAAAAACTTGTGAAAATTAATTCATGGTGGCCAGAACATACAAGCAAGCAAAATGAGAGAAATCAGAATAAAACAAATCAACTAAAACAAACATATATTCCACTCATAACAACCATCATGATTCCTGAACAACGGTGGTTGACTCTATACAATTTTACAGGTTTGCCAAACTCAGACGACTTGTTATCCTTGGGTGGTTCGGCTGCTAAAAACTCCGACAAATCCAATCCACTACGCAGCCTCTGGCTCTAATTTCCTATATATAAGGACGCATAGATTGGCCCAAAGATAATGTATCCCAGGTCAAAAACGTATACACAAACACTAGCTTTCTATATCAATATCAGTACCAGGACGGTTACTCATTGGCATTGTTGGCATTGAACTTCTTGAGAGGCTCATGGTACGCTTTTTCTTTGGTGGCTCCCTGTCATCAACGAATGAAATGAATTTTCTTAGGCTGCGCTTCGATGTTGATGATCCTGCATCTATGGAGATTGCTGATCCCGGTTGCTCATGTCTCAGGTACTGGCGTAGCGTGATGACGAAGTAAATGAGCAGGGCGAGGACACATGCTGCGCCACAAATAAGGAACAGGCCCATGAAGCTCTCAAGGCGGAGCTGGTTCGAGTCCACAAACTCAGTGTTGTCAGTTGAGCAATCGCCTGTCTTGAGCCACTTGTCATGGATCCGCTGCAGTTCCCCATTCTCTGACAGTGTTAGGATTGCAGTGGACAGGTCTACTTGCAGAGGGGAATCCCTTGGAAATGCCTGATAGAGTGAGTTCTGTAAGAGCTATGTTTGAATTAATGAAATAAAGTTGCTACACTCTGTATTATTAGACTTCTGAAACACTAATCTTAGAGAATGTACCTTTCTCTTAAGAAAAACTATCTTAGAGTGTACCAGCAGCTATGTGGAAACGCTTGTAATTAATGCTGTAACACTACTTTGATTATCTAGAAGGAATTATGAGGTGTATTTTTGTTTATATTTCTAGAATAGAATATATATCAAGACAACTTAAAGTTAGATGCACTTACAAAGCCCCATCCTCTACTGGTGAAATCTGAGCCAGCAACAGCAATCTTGCAGTAAGTTGACAAAAACAGCTCGACATAGGGGCGCTCATCAACAATGGCCATAACACCTCCATTCTTGGGGCCTAGCTTGAGGTTTTCAGCATATTCTTCAGGAGAACCAAGAGCTTTTAGCCTCGACCGTGAAATGTTCAGTTCCTTAACCATGTATTCTTCAGCAAAAGAACCAACTTGGAAACCAATAGGATAATCACTATCTTTCAGGTCATCAATTCCTCGTATAGAAGTATCAAGTTGTTGCACAGTTAGGATGGAAGTAAGACTTGCAGTGTAGCTTGATTGAATGATCAATACAACAAACAGCCATATGATCAGAACACCACGTCCTAAGGTACTCATAGTGTTTTCTCCTGGTAATAAAGAAATAAGGGTAGAGGTCCCACATCAATACAGAGGGTTAGCTATACTAAAGGACAGAACAGGAAAGGCTAGTTTACTCACTATGTGCAAAAAATAGAGTCGAAAAGCTGAACCTGCAGAGAATAAGACACATCATAGGCATTAATTTCAGAGGAAAAACTCAAGCCATCAGACAAGAATTTAATAATATGTGCGGAGAAGTACTTTGACAGGCAAAACTAGAAAATAGAGGATGATATACAAGATTTAAATTCAACCAATCAATGAGTGGAGACACCTTTTCCTCAACCAATCTAAAATTACAAGATTTAAGTTCCTTGTTCATTCCTAGATGTTCCATTTGGACAAAATATCAATGTTAAAACCACAGTTTAAGGCTGCCAATAATGTGGAACATGTTGCATGGGAACAAATGGAAAAATTAACATCTGTAATTGAAAACAAGATGTATGTGCGCAAAGGATGCTATTCAGATCCTTACCAAACAATAGTTATTATTTGTTGTCGCGGTGAGCCACGAAATTCATCATTTATTCGATGCTCAAGAATCCAAATAACCACACCCACAACAAGAAAAGACAACCCTGTAACACACCACATCCCCAATGTAAATGGCTGCAAGAATGCCCAAGAACTTGTTATATGCTTTTTGATTGGAGCCAAGATAACCAGGCCTGACTCAATAAAGGGCTGCGTGAAATCAATGGTTTTAGTTCGGCTCATTGTAATTGCGATATCCCCTACTGCTGCATCAAAATCCTGCAGGATAAAGTAACTCTAATCATTATTATACATGCTGAAATGTGGCGGAGGAAAAAAAATGCATGTCCACACTTACATTGTCCACTACCATCTGTACAAGTTCATCATAATGAGGATTTTTAGTGCCATTGCCGTAAGGTATAAACCTGTATGTAACTGGATAAGGAAGCAATGACAATGCTTGAGTGAAGACATCGATGCAATAGCCCTTCATTGACCCAGTAGCATTATCTTGGCTAACAAACTCTTTAAAGCTAAATCTGTTGGGGACGCCAATTTTCAACTCCTTGGCATTGGAAGGAAAGGCCCAGCCTCGAGGCTTTTGGGCAGTCTCTCCAGGCCAAATGACATCATAGAGTTGTTGATTGGCAAGAGAAGTATTAGGAGGCTTCAAATATAGGTCCTCTGGAGGTACAGTTGATAGCAATCTTGTATAGTTGGACCAGAAACCAATGGTCCGCATGCCATTCCCAATTATGCTTATGATATCATAGGCAGGATGAATGAGTTCATACTGAGCATCAAATTTCACTTGGCCAGACACCCCAGCAAAGTTCACATTTCTAATCTTATTCAGTAATTTGTTTCCCATGTCAAAAATACTCATGGCTTCAAGGTGAAGAGTTCCCCCAGTTTCGTCATGCAACCTTGAGTCATTTGTAAAGGAAATCCCCCCACCATCATCAAAGAAGGCATCCAAGGCGCGAGCTACAGTCCACACACTATCATAAACATAAAGACCATAAGCACTGATGCGAAGATCACTGTGGTTGTATTTCTTGCTTAAGCTGCTCCACCTGGACACCAGATTACTCTTCATCTTTGAATTTGGGGTGTGTGGACGAACCGTCAGAACACCTTGCATGCCATTTACAGTTTCAGCAGGGACCGATGAATTGGCATCAAGATAAGCAGAAAGCCAATCAGTTGCAATCCATACATAGCCATTGCCCATCATGTTTAGCCCATTAGCAAGTGACAGAAGCTTCAGCCCGGGTTCTGAACCAGTATGGAGGATAATAACACGAGACTCCATATTACTAACAGTAACCAATAGATTTAGAAGCTCACTTTTTCTAGCATTGGAACGGAACCCGACCTTGTATGAAATTTTGCAGCGCCTTTCGGTAAGTTCATCATCCAAAGCAGCAATACCATTTCGGCCATAATCATCATCAACATATATGGCAGTCACTATCTTCCATTGGTAGTAATCAACAACTGCCGCCACAGCTGCCATTTGGTAGAGATCGCTGGGCATAGTCCGCACGAAGAACGGGAACTGGATTGATGATAGAGTTGCATCCGACGCAAAGGACATTAAAGGAACTCGGAGCTCATTTGCGACATAAGAAATGATATGAGCAATAGGAGAGCACTGTGGCCCGATGATTGCAATAACATCAGTCTCCATGAACTGCAAAGCTGGAAAAAAAGGAATATTGTATCAGCATCACAAGTCTAGAATGCAAGCATGCAGTATTGAACAGTGAGTAAAAAAGGGAACTGGTATTAAGGATGGTCTACCTTGAACCATGCCAAGGAAACCGTCATCACAATTTGTATCTTTCGTGTCAACTCGTAACGTTGTTCCATTTAGAACTGTTGGATCTGAGTTGATATCATCCACTGCTGCATGGATGGCAACATCTGAAACACCTCCAGTGGTGGAGTTCAACCGAAGAATAGACCCAATGCTCACAACTGAAGGCCTTGCAGCTAAGCTTTTGTGGATCCCATTAGGGAAGAGAAACAGTGAGAGAACCAACAACATGAGAAAATATATCTTCATTTTGGCCCAAATGTTTCAGAGGTTTCTTTGAACTTATGCAGAAGTTGGCAAATTATCAATGAGTGTGCGAACCCTATCAACAGAGAAACATAGAGCCAGCTTTAATAGGACGAACATAAAGAAATGTGCACAAGAATAAATATATAGGACGTTTACTTGTAAATTGGAAGGAAAACAATAAAGTAAAAATCAGATCAACAAATATAGATAGCAAATATAGGAATAAGATCAACATAATGGACTGAGCGGTGATTACACAGAAGACATACCATGAATGAAAAAAAAAACACTCATTTCAAATATGGTACAAAATATTTTGGTAGGTACCAAACATGATATCCACTTTCCATATTTCCAGAAGGAAGAGAAAGAGAAACCACAAAACTTAACCGCAGCATTGATCAACCCTCACCACGTGAAGCATAAATGGATCATGGATTCTCCTGGCAATCATCATCCAGACCCTAACTTTGCTCGTATGGCCCTATCCCATAACCCAGATGCAGTGGGTGGTCCATGAGTGAACAACGGCATATAAAAGAGGTGGCTGTCTTACTCAATCTACATATTCCATTTGGCACACCCTTTCGCTATGAACGAAAAGAACAAAAGCTGGATATTCATACCTTGGCACTGTGCTCTGTGCAAGGAACAAGAACTAATCAAAGTATCGATTCTATTCCTTGTGTCAATCAGACAACAAGAAGAAAATAAACACGCATTATTCCACACTACTATAATGATGAGGTTGGGTATTGCCAAGCACGCTTGCCACGAGGAGGTACGCTTACAGTACGTCCCAACAAACTCGGGGGGGGGGGGGGGGGGGGGGGTGGGGTGGGGAGGTGTGTGTGGTGGGGGTGCGCTTCCTGAAAAAAGTGCGGCAATGCCTAGATTGTCAAGCAATCAGCGCCTCCATGCGGTTCATGCCCGTTTTAGCAAGTGACGATCAACGGGACGGACCTAATCGCAGATGTTCTGGCGAATTCCTCGCTCCAATCAAACCCCGGTCGACAGTGTCAGGTACTAACAAATGTTACTAGTACTAGGAGAAATACTAGCGGCCGGGAGAGGGATGTGCAGGAACTAGTCCAAGAAGACAACTTTTGCTCCCGGATCAGTGCTAAGATCCCAGGAAACGGCCGGAGACGGCAGTCATTGGCATCGGCTCCACTCCAGGAACAGAAATGTTGAAGAAGATGTGTGCTAGCTAGTTCTGGGGCGGGAGGAACAGCATGAGAAGGGAGGGAGACTTACGGGTTGGCGGCGTCAGTGCTCGTGCTCCCAAGAAAGAGGAAATCTTGGTCGTCTCCGGAGGGGGAGCGTGCCGCGGCTTGACTCCACTCCTCCTCAAGACCCCAGGAGGTGACGGCGGCGGCGGCGGCCTTCCCTGAAGCTCATTTTCTCAGGTGATTTTCATTTTATTTTGGAGGAAGCGAGAAGAGCTATATAGAGCAGCAGGTCCGGGAGATGGAGATGGAGATTGGAGAATGGCAGCAGGTGGGCCCCACACGATGGACAGGTGGGCCCCACACGTCAGCCGTGAGCTTCTAAACGGGAGTCTACTCTGCACTTGCGGATTAGTAGGTGTGATTTGATTTGATGATAGTAGTGAGCTTTGTTCATCAATCGACCGATTGATATTCCCTCAATCCCAAAATAGACGTCATTCTTACTTCACAAGAAGTCAACGTTTTCAAACCACCGGTAATTATATATTAAAATATATAAATATTTATGTCAAGTAATTAGTACCATCAGAAATATCTTTAAGTCTAGTTTTTTAATAAATTTATTTAAAGATATAAATATTACACGTATTTTATAAAAGCTTAGTTAAAGTTGAGAAAATTTGACTGATATATTTTCCGTAACGTCATTTCTTTTTGGAACGGAGAGATTAGTAGAGAGCTTTATTCATCAATCGACCAAAACAAGATCTATGTTGACTTGGGTTAAGTGAGGAGTCTTGACTCTTGCGTTAAACTATTCTAGGCCCTCTTTAAAACGTGAGAATTTTTTTTTGTTCATACGCTTTTTCTTATGAAAAATAAACTGAATCCGGCCAGTAAAATTCCTATAAAATTCATGTGAAATTCCAGCGTTCTAGAGGGTCCTTAACCTTAACTTCGGCCGTTAACATCTATAAAGATTTATATATGCCTGCCGCACAATATATTTATATAGATACTACTAGACTTATTACAATAATGCTTTCATTAATTGGTATATAGTTTTCTTATTAACGGCGATGACGCGACACATGCACGTGTTATTAGCGCCGTTCGGCCGGCGTACGTGTCACAACCGCAGTGGTGGATGCGTGGCGACGAATCCAGCCCCACCGACACGCTTCATCTGTTCATCCCGAGAACAGGCTAAAGTGCAGAGAAGGGCAAGGCATCTTTATCTTTATTATACTATGGCCATGTTTAGTTCCTTCAAAAGTTATAATTTTTTCACTCTCTCTCCATAACATTAATATTTAACTGCTTGTATGAAGCATTAAATATAGATAAAAAATAACTAATTATATAGTTTAGTTTAAAATCACGAGATGAATCTTTTAAGCCTAGTTGGTCCACGATCGGATAATATTTATCAAATAAGACAAAAATAGTACTATTTATTAGGTTTATTTTTTTTCACGATCTAAACAAGGCGTATGTACGTTGTAGCTGTGCTTCACACAGTAGCCTAGTGGTCACAGTACAGTCTCTCACAGTCGTCACAGACATTTCTTCACCATGGTCGTCATCTATCCATTCTGCCGGTGCCTGCAACCTTTGAGCCTTGGAGTGTTTGATTGGGCAAAGAAAGGAATAGGTAGGAGTTACAGTACATGCATGTCATATACTATATATTTATATTTATATATATTAAGGAATTTTGTAGGTCTGTGAACCTATAGATCAAAAAATTTTCTACGTGACCCACTTGGACAAAGGATTGGTCATCTTGAAGTCGTCCTATATAAAATTCTCAATTTATAAGGGAAATTTGAAGGAAATTCAACATGAGGTCCACCCTCTTGATTGGAAACATTCTTTTGTAATTCACGTCGCCTATGTTGTATCCTATCCAAATGCTCCATTAGATGATTGATCTTGTAGTAGTGTTTATTTTCTTTTATTCAACAAAAGTACCCTGATGTCATTCAGAGCCTGTGATGCTCTTGTAATTCCTTTTTCTATTTCTTTAACCTTGATACTGTTGTTTGCTTCGTTTGTTTCCTTTTAATAAATTTCTGCAGCGGCTGCGGCCCCTCCAGTTCTTTCCAAAAAAAAATCTCCATTAGAAACTTTTCTACAGCAGAGAAAAGACTATATCACATATACAAGATGCGATATATGTATGTTGTTTCAAAGAGAGACATAAACAAGGTTAACAAGAAAAATACTATGAGACGATCGAGAATAACGACGAAGGTGACAGCATGCGTGTAGGGGCTTCCTCCGAATAATCATTTTCCAGGACTTGCTCAAGAAGCCACCGTGGATCATCCATTCATCCATCTTCAAAGCGAACACATGATTTTTACATAACCATTGTGGAGCATTTTTATGGTTGTGATAAGCGATTGTTAACATGCCAATACTTTGGTGTGTGGTTGGTTCGGTGGTTCTTCTAATCCCCTGGCACAGGGTTATGTGTCGAAACGGTGTCTCTTGGCTTCGTGATGTGCAGGTGTGGAGTTCAGAGGCGGTGGCAGCGGTCGGGAGAAGGTCAAGTAGGACGTGCCGTGCTGACTGACCGGTTGCGGTGAAGGACGGACACGAGGCTTAGACCGAGGGACCAGACGGCCGGATGGCCAGCCGCGGTAGCTGACATTTAGGACATCGACGAGAGCAAGTGTACACGGCGGGGGGACGCGTATGGGCTACGCTACTCGTGGACGGTTTGGTGGTTTGCCCTCAAAACCATCGGCGACGGTTTCGTGGTTTGGCCTCAAAACCATCGGCGGGGGACGCGTACGTGGTACGATACTCGCGGGAGGTTTGGTGGTTTGTCCTCAAAACCATCGGCGGCAGGTTTTCCAGGTTTGGGCCTCAAAACTCGGGCGGAGGTCCCAATGCGGACGGACGACACGTGGTGGCATCAAGGAGATCGCTTCGGAGCGAGGCTACCGGTGAGGAAGCGCGGTGGCCATCGAATCAGGAAATCTCGAGTTGGACCATAATGCCCCTGGCTAGGTGGTTCTCTCTTAGAATGTCTAGGGGTAGAAGTGAAATTGTGTAATAAGACTATAAATAAGAGGGACTGCCTCCACTCAGTCTTATCTCTCCCATTCCAGTGTTAGGGTTTCCCAGTCTCTAGTCTTTCAGAGGGTGAGAGGTCCACTGCAAGACTTTTGTAGTGATTTGTTCGTGGGAAGAGCACCCCCTAGAATGCTCGTGCCCTCTGGGCGTTTATCTTTGTGTGAATCTCGTGATGAATTTATGTTCTTGTTGTTCTTAAGTTGTTCATCCCGAGTTCTTTTTTCCCCTCTAATTTTATGGTCGGATTTCTTCAATTTTGCAAAGTTTGAGTCCATTTTTCTTGCGTTGATTCAAGCTATGACGTGAGAAGATCAATCTCACCGAAGGATTTGAGCTAATTCCTCACGAGCAAGTAGATCAGTGTGATTTTATGTTCATGGCGAGTTCTTGGTGGTTTTCACATCCCTTTCTTGATTTCTCTTGATCGTGTCAAATTGGGCTATGACCTTTTAAAGGTAGCTTTCCTATTTCCTTGCGAACCTACGGTTAAAATTTCGTGGCAATCGAAGTTGATTTGACTGAGAAATCGAATTTTCTTTGTTCTGGGCGATTTTCGCGCGATTCTGTTCGTGCTGATTTTGGTACTACCAGTACTACCGGTGCTACTACTGGTGTTACTTCCGGTAGTGCAATTTTGCCGCGTGATTCTCTTTGGTACTACCATTTTAAACTACCGGTACTACCGGTAGTAACATCGGTGCTACCGGTTGGTGCATTCCGATCGCGTTCTGGGTCTAAAGATTGGTCCGGTACCTTAACGGTACTACCGGTAGCAACACCAGTACTACCGGTAGTGCATTTACGGGCAGTCAAGGGCACGTTCGACTTGGGCTAAAAATATTCCCTTGAACTTCCGGTCACTGTCGGTACTACCGGTTGGTCTACCTGTACTACCGGTAGTACACCTGAGACGCTGTTTTCGATCGTTGCTTGTCCGTTTGGTCTCCGATTTGCTTCCGGTTTATTGTGTTGGTTTTGTGGTGTCCCGCTGTGTTTATAGAGAACATCCACCCTCTCAATAGGGTCGTGGACATTGTGGTCTGTGTATTGCTTCTTGGGGTTAGTTGTCGAGCCGAGGACCTAAAAGTTTTGAAAGAAATTTTGAGGCTCTCATTCATCCCCCTCTGGTCGTCTTTCTAGTCCTTCACTCAGTCTCATCAGTATAATTTTCGTTCAAAAAATAATTATATATAGCAAAGTGACCCAAGTCATCGTGAAGTCATGCATGTGTACAAAAGCAAGTGACCCAAGAAGCCACTGGTTAACTTTACTTGTTGTATACATACATGGATCTCTCTTGGTGACAATGAGTAAAGCTATGTATTTGTGGCAGACAAATTTTATGCTGAGAGCAATTAGGAAGGAACCAAGAACTAGCTAGTCTAAACTCTCTCCATTCTCAAAAGAATGTGAATCACGCTTCTCAAGTCAAGTTTAATCTTCAATTTAACCAGATTTATTTACAGGAAAAATATCAATATTTATCTATTTAAATACAGTTTGTTACAAAAAAATATTTTTTTATTAATCTAGAGACACTTATTGCATATCATAAATACTAGTTTGTTGTTTCTTATATATATTTCATTAAATTTAGGATTGTTCGACTGTTGGGAATACATACGTACGTACGGAAAAACAGTGCGAATAAATAAACGTGCACCACGCGAGCTCATATAAATGTGATACATCACTGTCACTCAAGTCTCTCTCTCTCTCTTGATGATCTCATCTGTCCACACAGCAGCAATATTGACCAGCAGGTAGTCGTCCAATTTATTTATTTATTTATTTTTTGAGGAAACCGGAGGGGCCTTGGCCCCTGATAGTCGTCCAATTCCTTCACCTTTCTACTACTGTCTTCCATGCATGCTACTACGACGGACTGTATGTATGTATGTACTCTCCAATTTCTATTCCATCTTCCTTTTTTTTTTAGCTTGGGATGACAGTAATTTTGATAGTAATCAATCGAAACATATTCATATATTTTTTTTGACGTAGACGGTCGCTTTTTATTATTTGCAATTGATGATTGATCGATGCAAATAAATGCATACTTTTTTCTTATGCTTCATCCGCAAGACAATTAACAACTAATGCAAAATTGCAAATCATATGCATCTCCTTTTGTTATGCTTCATCGTTGGCATGGAAGACAAGCCACGGAGAATATCTGTATTTAATTAGTTAGCATTTGCATTTTTATCATAGCATCTTGTTGCTAATGTACTTTTGCAAATTAAAAGAATGTAAAGAGGAATTATTCCGGCCGGCCTCTACAAACGTACGTAGCCAATCTATCTTACAAGATTTTCATCGTAAATACTGATTGTCAAATAAAGCTTAAGATTTAAACGAAATTGCGTATGTAGAAAGGGGCAACAGCAGGGCACCTTTTGGTTATATCCTCTTTGCCTCACCTTATTGGAACAACGACAAGACAGGCGATTGGATCTCAGTATCATTAATTAATCTCTATATGTACCTTGTGTTGCTAAGCAATAAGCTGCATTACATAATTCCATGACTAGTAATACCTTTTTTTGAGGGAATGTGACTAGTAATACCTCCTCCGTCCAGAAAGAACACAGTCTTGTAACAGTGTTCATAGAATATGTTTTTATAATATATCTATTTGAAGTGTCATATATAAACGATGTTGGTGCTTTTTTTTTTTATAAATTTTGCAGACAAGAGTTTGATTTTAACCCTGATCTAGAATTAGATTCTTATGGAACGCAGGGAGAGTATTTGGTAAGACTCTCTCTTATATAAATAATACACAGAATAAAGAACAAAAATAAAGGTCACTGAAGCAATAAAACTGATGTGAGCTGTCGCCGAAATCAGAGACGAATATATATGTCCTTATTTTTTGCTTAAGGAACAGGAAAGGACCAAAAAAGACGCGCTGTGTGGTGCATGTGAGTGTGATGGATTAGCTAGCTAGCGTGCATCTGATGCTGCCTCTGCCTGCCTCAGCTCAGAAATCAGAATTCTCCATCTCGCTCTACGCGGTGTGGCCGGCTTTACAGTCATCTAATTAGGCGTGTGTGTGAGAAGAATATGAAGCCTAAACCTGTTTAATTGCCACACACACTCGCCCAGTTAATTGAGCTGCAAATGAAATGGAAACGCAGCTTGCTTCTTCTAGTTAGCTACTTAACGCCAACAGCCAGCAGCCGAACATTTTGACATACTCCACACGGCAGAATATATATATACAGTCATTATTGTTGCTTTGGTCTGTGATGTTGCGATATGCTGTGCGGATTTGATGCTTCGCACACGGCCAATTATAATAACCAACGTGCATCATTGCCAAGAACATATACATTTCTATCTGTTTCGGGAAACAAAATTGCAATTCTGCTGTGTACTTATGAACGCAGTTTCGTCTAACACTCAGGGACTTACCTATCCCCATGCACATCCACATGATGACGATGGGAATGTGAGCACATGATCTCGAGGGAAAATTTTAACTTCAGCGTGTGTATTTAGTCAAGTTTGTAAAGTTCAACCAATTTGAACAAGATTATAGAGGAACATATTAATAGTTACAACAAAAGATGTCTAGTAAGAAAATATTTCTCATGGTGTTTAACAACACTTATGGTATCACGGATATTAGCAATTTTAATATATAAATTTGGGTACACACACCCAAAAAGGTTTGACTCAATACTGCCCAATTCACATGTATAAGCAGGTGGATTGAGACTTTGAGAGACAGAACACTAGTTAATTGTCTACTGTAATCTACCCGGATTATTGAAGTGTAGTCAAAGTGTCAAACAGGCCATTATACATGTAGCAATAATACAAATTGGATGGGCTATATTGGTGAAAAGAATAAATTACATTAAACCACGAGCTCCATGCCTATGTCACTGAACAGCATACATATACATTCAGTAGATTGTGTTCAGGAGAAGGAAACACAAGCATGAAGCATCCCCAGTTCAGTCTTTGCATTTGCTCATGGACAAGCTTGTCATTATTATATTGGTGCCACACGGGATGGGATTTGGGAAGGCAGGGTTAAACCACGCAAGGCATATGGCTTTCGGCCGTGGCTTTGATGCAGAGAAGAATCAGATACTCTGGGACTGTAGGCTACAGTCTACTTTATTTGCATGGAATCTTTACCGTTTGGGTTTGGTCGCTATCGCTACTTCTAATAGGACCAGGCAAAAGTTTGGCATCCTTTTGGACTTGGAGGCTGGAGCAAGATATTCTCCCGAGGGCCATTTCACCTTTTCCCCTGTCCACCATAACTAAAAGAGCAAAAGGCAATAATATATAACAACTTCGGAGACGACCGAGCTGCTGTAAAATGAAATCCCTATAAAATGAAATTTATTTGCCTCCCAAGCAGATGGAGGAACTGGTTTTTGGTTAACTATGATGAGAGAGGGTACCGAAGCAGATTCTATGATGAGAGAGGGTACCGAAGCAGATTGATCATGCATGTGGAATGCAAGGACAAATAAGTCAGAGTTCTTGTGAAATCTTGACACAACCAAAGATGATAGGTCAGGACATCAATCACTTTTCTGACAAAAAAAGAAAAAGAAAATCAGCAAAGCAAAATAATGATACACGAATTCATCGGTTTATTATTCTTGCTCTAGATTTGTTTCTGTTTTTGTTTTGAGAGAGAAATATTCTTGTTCTTCTTCGATCTACACCTCATCTTGCCATTTGTTTTCTTTGGAACAAGACGAGTCCAAATAACTTGTCTTTAGAGCTAGCATTATCTCGCTCATCTTCTTCTGCACTACCATTCAATTCCTCATCTTATCCATTAAACCCCAGCAGCTGGAAACAGTGAAAAAATGACCATTTTGCTTTTTGAGTAATCCTGCAGCGACCGAGTGGTTGCCTGAACTACATTTAGTTTGTTTTCCTATAATAGAACTTGGATCAAATTGAGATACCAGAGTGATTCAAATTCATGAGTCAGGACAATATCTCAAATTCTTTCGGAGTAAGCCCATTCTGCCTCTTTTTTTCTTTGAGCAACAGCCCATTCTGCCTCATGAGTTCGACTTCGACACCCCACATGGGCCGGCCATCAGCCCATTCGGGTGTCATCGACATTAACATTTTAATCTATATACTTGGTTAAACTTTGGCCACTTTATCCAACAATGCATCTAGAATTGTATTCTCTTGTGGACAAAGGTAGTGCCTTGTGAAAATGTATTCCAAGAAAAAAAAAACTTGTGAAATCAATTCATGGTGGCCAGAAGATGCATCGCAAGCATAACGAAAGAAATCTGAAAAACAACTGAAACAAACATTTATTCCATTCATAACACCATCATCATCCGTGAACAAAGGGTTGACTCTATACAATTTTACAGTTCTGCCAAACTCGAACAGCTTGTTATCCACTTATCATTGGGCGGTTGGGGTTGTTGGGATTGACCTTCTTGGGAGGCTCATTGACGACGAATGAAATGAATTTTCTGAGGCTGCGCTTACGATGTCGGTGATCCTGCATCCACAGAGACTGCTGATCCCGTCTGTTCATGTCTCAGGTAGTACTGGCGTAGCTTGATGCCGAAGTAAATGAGCAGGGTGAGGATGCATGCTGCGCCACAAATGAGGAACAGGCCCATGAAGCTCTCAAGGGGGAGCTGATTCGAGTCCACAAACTCAGTGCCGTCAGTTGGGCAATCGCTTGTCTTGAGCCACTTGTCATGGATCCGCTGCAGTTCCTCATTCTCTGACAGTGTTATGATTGTGGTGAACGGGTACGTACCCGACGGGTATTGGCCACCCATACCTATACCCACCAGGTCAAAATCTATTCCGTCGGGTTACCCGCGAAAGCAGACGGATAAGGAATTCATTCCATACCCGTACCCGACGGGTAATTTTTACCCGACGGGTATTTCATACCCGACAATATACCCGAGTTCAACATTCATATAAAAAAATCATGGGTTTATATGGGCCAAATTCATGGGCTACATGCTTATATGGGCTAAATTTGCAGGGTTGGCTATATATTTGTGCGGGTATTTTTTACCCGCGGGTATGCAGGTATGGGTAGTATACTTTCACATCCGTACCCGTCATACCCGATGTGTACAATATTTCACCCAATAACATACCCACGGGTATAAAATGACTTCCATACCCGCCTCCTTATCGGGTAAAACCCATCGGGTACTCGGATATCGGGTACCCATTGCCATTTTGACGGTGGACAGGTCTACTTGAAGAGGGGAATCCCTTGGAAATACCTGGGAGTGAATTCTGTAAGAGCTACTTGTATGTTCGAATTAATGAAACGCTGAAAATTGCAAGGAAGACTCCATAGTCTTAGAGAATGTGACCTTTCTCTTAAGAAAAAACTAATCTTAGAGTGTACTATCAGCTATGCGAATAGTGTATGACTGTATGGAACGCTTGTAGTTAATGATGTAACACTATGATAATCTTGAAGGAATTATAAGTTGTGTTTCTGATTATATTTCTACTAGAATATAATACATTTCAAGAATCAAGACAACTTAAAGTTAGATGCACTTACAAAGCCCTATCCACCATTGGTGAAATCTGAACCAGAAACAGCAATCTTGCAGTAAGTTGACAAAAATAGCTCAACATAGGGGCGCTCATCAACAATGGCCATAACACCTCCTTTCTTAGGGCCTACCTTGAGGTTTTCAGCGTATTCTTCAGGACAACCAAGAGCTTTTAGCCTTGACCGTGGGATGTCTAGTTGCTTGACCAAGTATTCTTCGGCAAAAGAACCAGCGTGGAAACCAATAGGATAATGACTATCTTTCAGGTCATCAAGTCCTCTTATAGAAGTGTCAAGTTGTTGCACGGTTAGGATGGAAGTAAGACTTGCAGTATAGCTTGATTGAAGGATCAACACAACAAATAGCCATATGATCAGAACAAAACGTCCTAAGGAACTTATAGTGTCTTCTCCTGGTAACAAAAATAAGAGCAGAGGTGCCACATCAGAACAGAGGAAATAATATCATAAGAATTACTTTCAGAGGAAATAATCAAGCCATCAGACAAGCATTTTACAATATGTGTAGAGAAGTACTTTGACAGGCAAAAAGAGAGAGGATAATATACCATAATATCATGTAAAATAGATTATTAGAATGCAGACATCTTTTCTTCAACCAATCTAAATTACAAGATCTAAGTTCCTTGTTCATTGCTAGATGTTCCATTTGGAGCAAATGTTAATGTTGAAAAACACAGTTAATCTTTTCAAAAGGGGATGGACAGACAACACAGAGTGCAAGCTCTGTAATACTCAGGAAACTCCAGTCCACCAATGCATGGATTGCCCGTTTGACAAAGAGGTTTGGGAAATTCTAAAGAGATGGCTCAATCTATCAGTGTTGGATTCAGTTAACAATGAGGGTTCAATTTATGCCTTTTGGTGATGTCGATGGGAATTTTATAAAAAAATCCACAGAAAAGATGTAGATGGCATTTTAATCTATTTCTGGTGGAATGTTTGGAAAGAGAGAAATAGAAGGATTTTCCAACAAAAACATCTTAATCCGACTCAAGTGGCTTTCCTCTGTGCAAAGATGAGATCATGCAGTAAACATCTCAAGCCGATGCACCAAGCTTCTCAAGCCGACTGAAGATCTTGCCGCTCTCAGTAGTTTTATTCAGATATCTTGCTGTTTAGTTTTTAGCCCCACCTTCAGTGGGTCTTTTGTTTCTTTTCTCTCAGATTTGTCTTGCTTCAGTATTTTTCCTTTGTTTCGGTTCAGTTGGGAGGTGGTGCGGCAGTCCTCTTAGGATTGCTTCTTTGTAATTATTTTGTACATTTTTTTCCTTTTTCATAGTTTAATACAAAATGTGGCAAAGCTTTTGCCATCCTTTTTCATAGTTTAATACAAAAAAGGCTGCTAGTAAAGTGTAACATGTTGCACCGAAACAGTGGAAAAAAAACATTTTGTAAGTGAAAACAAGATGTGTATATATTAAGTGCCAAAGATGCGATCCAGATCCTTACCAAACAATAGTTCTTATTTGTTCCCACGGCGAGCCACGAAATTCATCGTTTATTTGATGCTCAAGAATCCAAATAACCACACCCACAACAAGAATAGACAACCCTGTAACACACCACATCCCCAATGTAAATGGCTGCAAGAATGCCAGAGAATTTGTCATATGCTTATCGACCGGAGACAAGATAACCAGGCCTGACTCAATGAAGGGCTGGGTGAAATCAACAAATTTATTTCGGCTCATTGTAATTACGATATCCCCTATTGCTGCATCAAGATCCTGCAGGATAAAGTAACTCTGATCACTACTATACATGATGAAATGTGGAGGAAAACAATTGCATGTCCGCACTTACATTATTCGCAACCATATGTACAAGTTTTTCATAATAAGGGTCTTTAGTACCATCGCCGAAAGGTATAAACCTGTATGTAACTGGATAAGGAAGCAGTGACAATGCTTGAGTGAAGACATCGATGCAATAGCCCTTCATAGACCCAGTAGCATTATCTTGGCTAACAAACTCTTTAAAGCTAAATCTGTTAGGGACTCCAATTTTCAACTCCTTGGCATTGGAAGGAAAGGCCCAGCCTCGAGGCTTCTGTGCAGTCCCTCCAGGCCAAATGACATCATTGAGTCGTTGACTGGCAAGAGAAGTATTAGGAGGCTTCGAATATTGGTCCTCTGGAGGTACAGTTGATAGCAATCTTGTATAGTTGGACCAGAAACCAATGGTCCGCATGCCATTCCCAATTATGCTTATGATATCATAGGCAGGATGAATGAGTTCATACTGAGCATCAAATTTCACTTGGCCAGACACCCCAGCAAAGTTCACATTTCTAATCTTATTCAGTAATTTGTTTCCCATGTCAAAAATACTCATGGCTTCAAGGTGAAGAGTTCCCCCAGTTTCGTCATGCAACCTTGAGTCATTTGTAAAGGAAATCCTCCCACCATCATCAAAGAAGGCATCCAAGGCACGAGCTACAGTCCACACACTATCATAAACATAAAGACCATAAGCACTGATGCGAAGATCACTGTGGTTGTATTTCTTGCTTAAGCTGCTCCACCTGGACACCAGATCACTCTTCATCTTTGACGTTGGGGTATGTGGACGTACAGTCAGAACACCTTGCATGCCATTTATAGTTTCAGCGGGGACCGATGAATTAGCATCAAGATAAGCAGAAAGCCAATTAGTTGCAATCCATACATAGCCGCTGCCCATCATGTTTAGTGAATTAGCAATTGACAAAAGCTTGAGTCCGGGTTCCCAACCAGTATGGAGGATAATAACACGAGACTCCATATTACTAACACTAACCAACAGATTTATAAGCTCACTCTGTTTAGCATTGGAACGGAACCCGACCTTGTATGAAATTTTGCAGCGCCTTTCGGTAAGTTCATCATCGAAAGCAGCAATGCCATTTCGACCATAATCATCATCAACATATATGGCAGTCACTCTCGTCCATTGGTAGTAATTAACAACTGCTGCCACAGCTGCCATTTGGTAGAGATCGCTGGGCATGGTCCGCATGAAGAATGGGAACTGGATTGATGATAGAGTTGCATCCGACGCAAAGGACATCGTAGGAACTTGGAGCTCATTTGCGACATAAGAAATGATATAGGCAATAGCAGAGCACTGTGGCCCGATGACTGCGATAACATCAGTGTCCATGTACTGCAAAGCTGGAAAAAAAAGGAATAATCATCATCACAAGTCTAGAATGCAAGCACACAGCAGTATTGAACAGTGAAATAAAAGAAGGGAATCGGTATTTAAAGATGGTCTACCTTGGACCATGCCCAGGAAACCGTCATCACAATTTGTATCCCTCGTGTCAACCTGTAACGTTGTGCCCTTTAGAACTGTTGGATCTGAGTTGATATCATCAACTGCTGCATGGATTGCAACATCTGAAACTCCTCCAGTGGGGGAGTTCAACTGAAGAATAGACCCAATATTCACAACTGGCGGCCTTGCAGCTAAGATTTTGTGGATCCCATTAGGGAGGAGAAACATGGATACAACCAACAACATGCGAACAGATATCTTCATTTTGGCCCAAATATTTCAGAGGCTGCTACAAACTTATGCAGGAGTTGGCAAATTGTCAATGAGTGTGAGAACCCTATCGAAAGAGAAAAACATAGAGACAGATTATTAGGATGAACATGTGCAAGAGAATAAATATATAGTGTGTTTACTTGTAAATTGAATGGAAAACAATAAGACACACCTTGTAAATTGGAGGCATTTTACTTGTAAATATATACAGTATACATATAGGCAGGTCGAATGGGAATTATGGGATCATCCCACCTATAGAGTATTCTCTTAAAATAGGGGTGAGCGCTCGTCCCCAGATTTTTCATGGGCAGAGTCATACCATTTCGCCGCCGTCACCTCCGTTTCGCTTCGCGTGATGGCCGGACATGGCGGATAGGGGTAACTGCGGACGGTGGCCGAGCGTCACCGGAGCGGACAAGCGCGGTCAGACAGGCGGTGAGCATTACGGCATTACCGGAGGGCCAGCGGGCAGCGGCACGGTAGAGCACGGACGGCCTCCGAGCAGGCGGCGCGGCCGGACGGCCTCCGAGCGGGCGGGCGGCGGCGTGGCAAGACGGCCGCCGGGCGGCCGGGAGGCGCCGCATGGCCTGGGAAGGTGCCGGGCCCGGACATCCCGCATCCGGACAGCGGCGCGGCCTGCCTGCTCTGCGTGCAGGGAAGAAGAGGAAGGAAGCTAGCGGGCGGGCGGCGCGGCGGCGGCGGGATAGCCTGGGACGGGGCCGCGTTGAACTGCGGCGCATTGCGTGCAGGGAAGAAGAGCAGCGAGAGACTAGCAGGTGGGTCCCACTAGACAGTAGCTAACGGTGTTGAATCCACCATCCTTTCCATTCCTATTTATATTCCTTCCACTAATCGATCATGCCCCTATCAACAAAGTAGAAAATTGAGTTGTCACATCTCGTCCCGTCCCATAAATTAGAGATAAAACCTTCTCACTCTATTTTAAGTCCCAAACAAACGCCACTATAGAGAGGTATCGCCGTGGAGTTTGTACAAGTAAAGTGTTTCTTAAATTTGACTAGTTTTACAAAAAAAAAAGTATCAACAATATTTGTATCTCTAAATAAAGTTATTATAAAAATATATTCATAAATATTTATCAAATGATACTTGACATATTAAGTGTTTTCTTATATATATATATTTGGTCAAAGTTAAAAAGCGGTTAATTTCTTGATAAGCGAGAACGATAATCTTTTAGAGGCATAAGAATTTAATATATAACTACCAAGGAAGACTATCATTTTTTTAGAAGGGACCAGAATAGTTTTGCCATAATTTATATTAAACAAAGAAAATACAAAAAACAAGTAGCGGTCTAGTTTTTGTATTGGAAACGGGACCCAAAAACCAACAACTACGGGATAGCACGACTTGACTACATTCTTGAGCTAATTTGGTCAAAACAAGGACCCAACTAGCAACTTGATTGGGAAACTCCAACTTAGAAAGGCAAATACTACAAACGACTTGAAGCACCAAGCACCACCATCCTTGGAGAAAGCGCCACGGCAGATGATATGGGATCAATGGCGGGAAATGGATAGCCAAGCAGTACTTCCAAAAAGGAAATGACGCCAAGAGTGTCGAGAAGCTACCCCGATGAGGGAAGCTTTTCACATACAAAAATCAATAAAGTAGGAGGAGAGGCACAAAAGGAGCCACCAATAACAAAATAACATGTGTAGACGTCGTCATCCAAACTTTCATCCCGACCTCATGCAACCCGTACACTGCGGTTGCCCAAGACCCAACCCTACCAAGTACCAAGCAGGTAGGTTAAGTTGCAGCGAAGGGTCACACCGGCCAAGGGAAAGTGTCGTTGGAGAGTCCTCCACCGGAACAGACAAAGTGGTCCAAAAGCAAGCAAATCCGGCCACCTTCACCATGAAAACCAGTCCGAGCAAGGGGGGAGGCAGATGGTGGGGAGAAGAGGGCTGGGATCAGAAGAAGCCCTAGTCACCCAGCACACCAACATCCCAAACCCTGTCGAGCAGAGCTCACATCTACCCACACCGCACAAGGCCCCCAACAGTCCCCGCATGAACTGCAACTGTCTACATGCCCGCTCGCCGGTCCTCCATGGATCTAAGTCAGTCCACAACAAAGGAACTAGGACCGCCGACGTTGGATCCTACAACCATGGAGGTCAGATCTTGTAACACCCCAGTGTTATGCTTATTTAATCTCATTGTAATACATGAGCATAAGCATCATCATCATATGCATTAACAAAAATTTGAAAGTCTATGTATAGATGATGATTGAATTGTTTGTTATATGCTTGAAATGTTTAAGAACATGATAAAATGGTACAAGTGATTGATGTTTGCTCACTGAATCAACTTATATAGGTTTAGGATGCAAAATGATGTAAGGTTTATATTGGTCATTTTGATTAATTTAGCTTCTAGTGATAAGTTGACTAAAATGGACTCATAGAGTGATTTGGTTGACTGTTTCAAAAGTGTTTCAAAAACTCATTTCTGGTTTTTAACCATTTAATAAATAATGTAGATAATTTTATAAGGAACAGAAGTTGTTATATTTACTTTTCATGAATATGCCTAAAACATGCTCGAATAGAGTGAAGAAGGCAGAATCAGGGGCTGATTTCAGACTTAGAATAATTCTAAGTCATTAGGGTTAACGAATGTCATTAGATTAGCATGCCGCGTTCTCCAAATTTTGTTAAGCAACTTGAGTTGGTCCAAAAGTAAAGTTTGTAGTTAATTTAGTTAAACATGTCATGCCTAAAGTTGGGATCGATTTGATCGAGTTTGGCCATCCAATTTCGAGAAATGTGAGTTGTATGTCGAAGGTAATTAGCATGTTGACCTTGCAAGGTTAGCAACTAATTATTCCTTAATCCATAGCCCTAATGACTATGGGCCCTTAAAGAAAAATGTAGACCTTTAGTTGGTGATCGATTTTGGTTTTTGGCCCATGGCCCAGTTCGGCCCAGATCGGGCCCAAATGGCCAGCCAACTCGGCCACTTCCGCGCACGCCACGTGCTCGACGAAATGTCAACGAGAAGGTTCGCCTGAACGCCTGCCCCGCGTCCACGCGCCCACGCCGCGAGTCTTCGCGAAAGCAGACGACGCCGCGTCACGCGTCTTCGCGAGGTGGACAGCACCGTGTCCCAGCTTCTCTCCCACTTCCCCACGCGCTCTGCCTCTCCCTCCCTCGCTCTCCTTCCTTCCGACGACGCCATCGTCACGCTCGCGGCTTCGCCGCTATAGCACCACCACGAGCCACGCCACCTTCTCCTCCACCGCGTCGTGCTTCTCCAAGCTCGCTTCACCTCACCTCTTTCCGCTGCTGCCGGGAGCGGCACGGCCGCGTCGCCGCCAACAGCCATGGCCAGGCTGCCACAGTCGACCGCTGGCCAGGCCGGCCTTTCCGTCGGGCACGTGCGGGCCCCTGTGAGGGCGCACAGCCCCGCCGTGGCCACCGCCGGTGACCCCGCCGCGAGGAACCGCCGGGAACCCGCCTCCTCTGCTCGTCCCGACGGAGGTAGAAGAAGAGCAAGGTCGCCTGCATAAATAGATTACTCTTTTCGGACTTTTATGCAAAAATGCCTAGACTCAGATATTTATTAATATAGGCTTGGTTAATTCTAGAAAAGTCTAGGGGCTAATCTGCAAAGTGTTCGCCCTTTTCTGATTTCGGTTTATTAAGAAATAGATTTCTAGAAATTTGTTTAATGCTTGTTTAATTCATAACTTGATGAATATAGCTCCAATTGAGGTGATTCAACTTGCAGTGTTTTTCTTATGAGATGATCTATACATGAAAAATATAATATTCCATGTTTGTAATACTTTTGTATTGAGATTTATTTAATTATTGATATATGACTAATCTTTGGAAATGCATAATAAATAGAGTATAGCTCAGAAAAATATGGTCCTTATTTTGTGGGTCTTCTTATGTGATGCAGGAAAGGAAGGATCGAGCCATTTCTTTGAACTTCTGGTCAGGTCTTTTATTAAGATGCTATAGCTAATTAAGGCTGTTTTAGGTCCACCTCTAGAAGACTGTATATCAGTATAGTGCCCGTGCTAACGTCACGGCTTTTTATTAAGAGATACACATAAAAAACAACCAAACAACACTATTGTTCATACTAATGCCACAACTTTTATTTTAGGGGGTGCACATAAAAACAGTTGTATTCTTTCTTTAAAACGAAAACAAAAATTATAGTATTGTTAGTCTCTTTAACCCTCACGTGGGCTTAAACAACTGTATTCACCAAAAAAAAAATATAGAACACTGCCAGGATCACTGACCGGGCCACCAAGAAGGCAAATGCAGCGGAGAAGAAAGGCAAGCTGAAGCAGAGGAATGTGAGGCGGAGGATGGATCACTCTTTGACATTTTCTCATGGCCTTCTTTAAAACTCTTCTGGTATTCTTTCTTTAAAACCAAGAAGCATATATATATCTGCCAGGTTAAGCAAAAAAATACATGCTCCACAAACAAAGCAATAAACGACCACTTTTTATGAATTCCATCACTGTAGGCACATGACCATGACAAACACATATGTCCCCAAAAACAATTACAGGAAAAAAAAGAGAAGAAGATCAAAATCACTAATCAGGATACGATGTGAAAGAATAATTGGTCTGTGCTTCCTTTCGATGTCATCGCAGTACTCCCTAGCTAGCACATTGACCTTCCTTTGGTCCATCTCCAACTTGCATATGTTAGCCTAAACGAAAAATAATTTGCTGATAGAATTCTTGTTTCTAGATTGAAGGTGCACACCACTCTGAAATATCAAAAGCCTTTCAGTCTTCATTAACATCAATAAAACCAGTCAAAATGGAAATACCTGTTGCCTCTACATTCCTTCTTGTGGCTAGGAGATCTGCTCCTGCCTGCCTCTCTAGTCTGGAGTCTGTTCCCCCTCGCCTGACTTTTCCTACTCCTGCAGAGCCGGCGGCAAGGGCCTGAGTTGCAGCGTCAGTCATAGCAACACCGGCGGCAAGGGGCCTGAGTTGCAAAGTCACTCATAGCAACATCACTGCGTGACCGTGAAAAAATAATTTTTCTTTCATAAAAAACCAAAACGCTGCCTGTATTGTAAATGCACAATGCTGGGGCGCATCGGTGAGTTCCGGAGAGACATGGCAAAACTTGAGCAGCGGCGAATACATATGACACAGGATAACTTACCGTCATCCATGCCAGTTCGTCAGCTGAAAGAGGCGTCTGCAGCCGATTGCCCTGAACCTCCATGGCACCTGTACGTAATGAGTTCAGGTTCAGAGATATCTAAACAAAAAAAAATTAACCGGAGACAGAGGAACGGTTCGTTACCTGGTGGAGCAGCACGATGGTGTCAACGACGATGATAAGGGTGGCGTCGAAAACTTTGTGCTCCGCGGCGCTGGGGTTATGACCGGCCGGCAGGCAGTAGCGGCAGGCTGCAGGGTTTCCTCAGCCTACTGTACGAAGATCGATCTGCTCGGCGGTTCACCATGTCCTGCGGAGAAACAGCAACAGGCGGTTGGTTCAGAGGTGGAGGCGAGGGATCCATGGCGTTCTCGACGCGTCCGATGGCGGCGGCTGTGTGGAGTGTTGCCGTCAGGTCGGAGGAGACACGGATGGCGGCGGGCGTTGCCGTCGGGAGAAGACGGGCAGATCACCTCGCGCTCGGTCTGTTCAGAGTTCGCGAACGATGGTGGAGGAGGCCGGTGGGATCCCTCGTCTGATCCCAGAGACGGCCTTGGATCTCGTCGGAGGCGGTGGATGTCACGCCCAGGCCCTAGGTGCAGCGGAACATACCTTGGTCAACAGGCACAAGAAGGCTCCGGCGGTGCGCTCGCGACAGGCGACGACGGGATCAGCGCAACACGGCGTTGGCTACACACTCACCAAAACAGAAACACACGACGTTTTCCACGGCGGGCAGTAGGGTTACCTCACGCAAGTGGCGGCCGGCGGCGGGATCACGTTGTCTGCTATTTTTCTCCTCCTTTCGTTCATCAGACGGCGGCGGCAGTTGCACGGAGTGATATATTCGTTTTCCTTTCTCCGTCATTTCTGTCCCGTGATGGCAGGGGCGCGGGGCTTTCAAAATTTAGATTCGGAGATCGGAGATTAGTGGGCCGAGGAGATGTGTTGTATAGAGATTAGTGGGCTACGTTGGTTTGAAACATGGGACAAGAGGTGAGTTTGTCCGTGGCTAACTCTCGGAGAAGTTTGGTATTATATTGAAGATAACGATGCACAAGTGTTCCACATATTCTAGAAAAAACTTTTAATTCCAGATCTATTCAAGACAAGAGATCAAGGTAGCCGGTGGACTGATACGTGTTTGCATGGATGGATAAGGTGAGAACTACGAAGAGTCCAAGAAGAATACAGTGCACTTGTTTAATTGGTCTGTTCGTCTGTGTATGTACGATAGGGACGTACGGAGGATGTGCTCATATAAATGATTGCATTGGCTCTAATAAATGATGGGTGATTCACGCACTCGGCTCCACCTCTCCGATCTCTCTACCCTCGCTCCAGCGTCCTAGCCCCCGCCGCTGGCCACCGCCCCATCGCTGGCGCTAGGGGTCCTTTGGCGCTTGTGGCGGCCGCCCTCTTCTCCTTTTTCCTCTAGTGCCGGCCTCCGATGACCTCGCCGTCACCTTCTTCTCTAGCTCTGGCCATGGTGCCCCACCCTAGACCTGGCCCGGCCACCTCTCCAGCCGCCAAGGCTCCCTAAGCTGCCCGCCTGCATCCCCACCGTCGATCTTCCCTTCTTCCCCCGGCCGGCCGGCATCTATACTCCACCAGAGTTGGAGAAGGTGTTGCTCGCCGGAACCTAGACCGTCGCTGGTGTTGGAGGAGAAGGAGGGGAGAGGAGAGAGGAGGAGGCCTACATCGGCTTCGATTCGTGGCCGCTAGTGTCGTATCCCGCCATGGTCGGGTGTAGGAGAGAAGAGAGGGGGAGGCGGTGAGGCACGAACGTTGGGCATGAGGAGCCGCTGGGCGCACGAGCGTGGAGGCGGAGTTCGACAGGAAGGTCAAGATGAGGCCATGGTGAGAGAGTCGGGGTTGAGACCTGAATCAAATAAGAGTCAGCCACAGGAGGCGCCTCCCCAACTCACGAGTCCGAGTCGAACACGCGTGGAACCTACCATCCCCAGCATTTTCGATAAATGATTGCATTTGTCAGTTGTGAAGTAGGAAAAATACTTAGGGCTTGCTTGGGAAGGCTCACAACAGCAAGAAGCTATTGGGAGCTATTTTTTTCCAAACAACTCTTTCCAAAATAACTTCACTCATGAAGCTATCCCCACCACCCCTCTCACAAAGCAATAGAACATGAGAAAGATGAAAACAGTAGTTTTTCCTAACTCTCTTTCTTATTTCTCTCTTATATGCATGCATGAAGTTGTTGGTGAAACTATTTTGTCGAACAATATTTTTAAAATAGCTTAACTTCATCTAGAGAGTTGTTTATGAAGCCAATTTTTTTTTAAAAAAAACATCACTAGTGCCTTAAGCTCACATGATTGCTCTAGTCCCGGCGGGCCTGCAACCTTGAGCCTTGGACGTATGCATATGATTGGACGAAGAAAGGAATACATGCATGCCATATATAGCAGATTCTATTTTAAATTCCTCTGTTATTTTGTTTCCTACCACAGATTAAAGATATGCCCGTAAATCCACGGCAAATCATGCCACAGTTTTTTATGATTGTGCAAAGAAAGGAATATATACGAATTAAATTAAATCATGCCACTCGCTCTTTATGCCATGCTCTAAGATCTGACTCGCTGATTCGACCTGTAAATCCCTAATGAAATTCCTGCCTGCAGAAGAGCAAAGCTAATATGATGCATGATGCATGAATGCATCGGCCCAATCAGAGTTCTGGTGAATTGCTTAACGAATCAGGTGCACGTCAGGACATCGCAAGTAACAGCATCTATTTTTCCTTCATCTTCGACACTCTCCAGTCCAGGCCAAATAATCCGCAAAGCGAAACAAAACTTGTATCAGGTTGAACCATTTCTAAGTTCTTAAGTAAGCCGACGCTGTATTAGAGGTCATCAAGCCCCGTTCGTTTAGCTGCCAGACAACCTTACACGAAAACTGTCTTCCTGTCCTTTGACCTCCGGAACTAAATCCTGCTAGAATGCTAGTCCACCTTTTTGTTGCCTTTGGAACTATCATCATCTTCTTCTTCTGCACCGCCTTCCTCCGCCTCAACCGTTGACTCGTCAAACTCCAGCAGCTGCATCATTTGTAAGAAATGTGATCAGAACTCAGAAGGTCCTGCATTCTGGTACATATTCTATAATATGCCTACTTTTCTGAGAAACAGAAAGGATAAAACTTTGCAAAGCCCCTCATCACCAACAAAAAAAAGATGGTACGGAAATGAAACAAATGACCATGAGATGGAACTACAGATCGCCATCAACAAGGGTAAAAGGAGTAGTTCATACCAACTCAAAATAAGAGCAAGTTCTTCATGAGTAACAGTAGTACAGAAAGAGTGATAAGTACAGGTAGCCAAATGCCCAAATGTACAAATGAAAGGGCCATAAGGTGCCCGAGTCAGTCAGATTGTCCAAGTGAAGCAATCAGATTGAGAAACAAGTTATTTGTATTCTTTAAAAGACATTGGTTTACACCCAATACTAAACTGTACTATGAACAAATCCTTTTCTTGCACGCGCAACACTAGTTTTTAAGATGTGACATGGTTTTGTAGTCACAATTAGGAGACAATCATCAACCAAGCGGAAACTTCAGGAACAGAATTAGGCCCATCCAAAGAAGCATATTTACTGTGTCTAACAATTCATCATTTATTTAATTTTTATGCTACTCAAAGCTCAAGGCAAAGGGTGAGTTAAGAGGCTGGACAAATCTTTTTCTTTGGAATGGTAGCTGCAGTAAGTATTCAGAATCTGACCTGTTTCACTTCTCCATACCACAGACAGGGAACAGCGACGAAACCGACCACACCAGGAACAAGGTATAGAAGAGCAGGCTGCGATAAGCCCCAAAAATAATTATAGTGTTAATATTATAGGTATGACAGAAACAAGGGGAAACAAGACAATATAAAACTGAATAACAGAACTCACCTGTGCAGCTTGAAACCAGTTCATTACAATGATGGTCACAGCCATACCCACAGCGTATCCTAAAAATGCACTGTTGAAGTAGCGGTTCTTGATACCTCTTGAGACATCAAAGCGCAAGGCAAGTGCAACAAATATACCTGGAAGCACAAGTACAAATACATATTATGTGTCTTAGAAACTGCCTAAATTCAGATTCAAATGCATATTGTGTGGTCCTCCAGAGGCCAGGAATGGACACAAATATTGGTTGTATTGGCAATAAGCCAATAACTTAAGGCTGCATGCAACGAGATGGCCTCAAAGTATATCTTAGCATGGTTGTAGGCTGGTAGCAATATGGTGCCAGAGCACGATCTCAATCTAGCAGGACCAATTCTAGTTAGAAGATAGATTCCACATATATACCAAAAGTAACCATATCATAAATCCAAAATTCTGATCAATCCATGTTGTGAATCAACAAAAGCAAGAGCTCCATTGATACAGCCTATCAGTAAATGCTCCTTATAGATATTCTAACAATGTTCCAATATATAGCAGTTTGGTACAGATAATCTAATCATGTAGAACAAAGTTGGCACTGACACTCCTACATAGGCTGATATTACTGTTCAATAAAGGGGGGAAATCTGCGTCACTGCAAAGTAGAATTTGTATTACTAACCAGGTATTACAATGTCACCAAGGCCAAGCATGGAGAATGGCCGTGCAGCATCTGCAGTTGGGAACAGAAGCTGTACATAACCAAGCAAAGCCAGATCAGCTGAAGCATCAAGATGAGAAAATGGAACTAAATGACAATGGTATTAACAAAGATTAAGTTCAGTAGGAAAGAGCACTGACCTTTATCGGAGCATCAAAAGATTTAGCCACACTGACCATAACTGGAGTGAAGAACACCCAGAAAATGTCATACACAAAAAGTCCAGCCTGGAAATGGAAAAGGAAAAATGCATTTACATATGAATGTAATAAAAGAACAGAGATGATTTAGTGGCACTATGTTGAAACAAACAGAAGAAATCAATTCAGTCATAAGTGATGAAATGGTTGCAAAAATTATTTTCAGAAATAGTGCAGTCCAAATGCAAGGGCTCAGCCTAAATTACTTCAGAAATCTATTATACATCAGACAAAGGTTCCATATTTTAATATTCATGATATAATATGATCGCAATTCAAAGCTTGCCAAGAGAAACTATTTTTTTCCAAAGTTCAATAAAGTATATGACGAAGTGCACGCTAAAAACAAAGCATCAAATTAAATGAAATTTACCAACATGGTTCCACAGCTATAGGACACATATTGCAGTCAAACAAATGTTTTGATCAATACAGGGGGGAGAAAGAACAGAAAGCATGATATGAATGTTGATTTGAATACACTTAGTGAAGTGTTAGAAAATATATTTAACTGTTATGAAGATTGGAGCTCAATACAATTTGAAAAGAATAAGAAATTGTGCACATTCGAATCCACAAACAGACAACAAAAAATACTTTTAGCTTCCTATGGTGCATAGGAGATAGTTCATTCCATAGACAAACAAAAATCAAGATATACTGAGACCACAGATGATCCGTAATGAACCATAGATATATAAAATATTTCAGTTGTGATTATGATAGCACAGAGGTAACAAAATAAGGACAGGTTTGTGACTGAAACAATGAGGATATGTTCTTAAAAGTTATGACAAAAATGAGAAATATATAATGTTCAGGCCAAATCTAGCAAACATTGGGAAAACCCTTACCAAGAGAATAGCTCCAGTTTTAAATGATCCCAGTGACAGCATCTCAATCCCCTGCAAAATTGAAGTGTTAAGGTTCTGGCCAACTAAAACTGGTGCGTAAAACAAATCAGACGATTTTAGGTTTTATTCCATAATCTTTAGTAATGTGTGTTAATGTTAAACCGTGCAAACAAACCTGAATACAGAAAGCCAATCCCAGAACATTGTTTGCAAGCCAATGCTTCTTTGACGCATACCACAAGCAAAAGAAAAACCCAGGTATTGAAGCAATAATCTGGGACTTTGTGAACTCCACCGAGAGTGCTGAAATAAGAAATTCATGGACTTAAGCCATCTTAAAGAATACAGATTGTAAAAGGAGGCTAGTGGCATAGTTAAATCCGGTACACCATGTCCTTGTTCTGAATTAAGATTCTAAGACTCATAAGAAGTCAATATCGAATGCAAAGGTTGTATTAGCAGTTAACACCGTGACAGCCATTGTAACTGAAATCTTATAACACGTCTATTAAAGAGGGAGAAATGGAAGCTTCCATATCCATAAAAATGTTGTAAACAAAGAATATACATCCATGCCAGTATTTCGATTTTATAATGTCACAAAAAATGGAAGTTTGCATATCCACATGGAGAAATATCATTTTGCCCGTAGCAAGGTTGAAAGAATCAACAGTGAAAAAGCTTGAGTTCATTCAGTACAAAAGATAATATATCGACTCTTAGTCACCAGTCACCACATTTTTTAAAAAAATGTGCAGCTGTACTTAAAAGACAATCAAATAATGCTCTAAAATAGCACTGAAACATAGGTGTAGTAATATTTCAAGATCTGCATAACTGGATCAACAAGACTAAGCTCAAAAGAAAGGGAGTCGGGATCATACAGTGGAAAAATGGAGCCCGCCAGGCAATGAGATTATCATTCCACTCTTTTGGAAGAAAACGTTTTATAGAAGGAAGCAGTGTTGCACTGCATAAGAAGGGCCTCATAAGTACAGCACATAAACAGCTTAACATGTCTCAAAAAGACGTTCCAGGAAAAAAAAATGGACTTACGAGAGAGCAACAATGCCTAGAATGAAAAAGTAGGCAGTGAGCACAGCATTAACCAAGTCTTTTGAGAGAAACTTGAATAGAAGGAACAGTGATAACAGCATAGCACTCCCAACTAAGGGAAACCGCATAGCATGCTCCTTGGACATGGTCTCCTGCATAAAAACAATTGCAAAAATAAATCAGTTGGTCACAATAACAGCCAGCAGACACACCAACATGTACTACTTACAGAGGGTGGAGTTGGCTTGACAGAACGGTAGCAACCCACATAGACAGTAAGGCATGCTGTCAAGACCACATTCACATTTGGGTTTACATTAACCACAAGTGGCGCCAAGCTCAGACCTGCATATTGCAAAATACATATGCTGCTGAGGTCAGCACAGGCTCATTATATCAGAAGGAAAGGAAGAAGGCAAGGAGCACTGTAAAGGCAGTGATGGCTCAGCTGCACAATTAACGTACCGGCAAGAGCCAAATTGGCAGCGCGTTCATGCGTCCTCATTGTTAGGAAAGAATCTGGGAGACTAGCAAGGTGCCCCTTGTGGGAATATCAATGTGAACCTGCGAAGATGATGATGATGCAGACAGAAGTGGTGTTATCACGATGACATACAAATACGGAGTTATCAGAGCAAGTTCTAATCTGAAGCAGCTAGTGTTCAAATTTTTGATCGAATAATCAGTAATGTGTAACAGTGGAGGAAACATCTAGCGGTAGAACAGATGCAATATCATCCAATCTGTTTTCCATTTGCAGTACACAATCCAAAACCTTGGAACTACGACAGCATAAATAAAGGGTACCAAGTTCCAAGGTAAAATCATGCAGTAATGCAAAAAGCAAGTTAACTGAATCGATTTCTCCTGAAAACCAACTCAGCAGAGGCAACTCTCGAAGATCTGGTCCGCAAAACCCAGAGGCGTAATTTTCATTTTATTTTTAATAACATATATATGAATAAGGCCGTCACAGCTGGGATTACCAAGTCCTACGGGGTCAACTGAGATTTCAGACATCAGGGGGTAATCCGTAGAAGAGGATAATCGAACAGTGATCACAGCAATCCGCAGGCCGCAGCAAAACAAACGCAGCACGAGACTGACTGGGGTTTACTCACCGAAGAGGAAGGAAGAGATCAGTCACCGGATCTCAAGCTGTTTGTTGTTGACCCCGCGAGTGTCGCCGGTGCAGCCCCCGGCAGAAAGGAAGGTTTTGGCGGGGGCGACGAAGGAAGGGGCGGACGGTCGGTGGGTAGCCCCGGTCTCCGCGTCCCGTCGCCGGCGGTGAGGCCGGCTGCACGGGAGGGAGAAGGAAGGAGAAATCGGGGACGAGCGAACAGGACGAAATCGCAACCTCCCCTGGGGTGGAAGGAAGGGGAGGAAAACGGGGCGAGTTTTAATTAAGGAAAGGAAACGAAATCTGGGGGTGTGTCCAGACAGTCTGCGTGCGTTTTCTTTGCGGCTCACTGTACTGTGGTGGGGCCCACCAGCACAGGATGCTTGTGAGGAATGACGAACCGGTAAAGTTGGTCAAAATTAAGTTACCTCGGGTTATATTAAGCTCAGAATAAAGTTTTGCCAAACCATCAAGATAAAACACTATAAATAAAATTTTACTTTTAGATTTTGGTTTCGAAACATGGTTATTTGTGTAAAATTTTTATTGAAAGGACCTGTTAAATGACCAAATTTGATGAATTCCGAGATATATATTCTATAACAAAGAGTGGTTAAATATATGCTTCAAAAATCGGACAAAGTAAGATGCGGCCATTGACGTGTATTTCTGACCTTTCGGGGTACAAAATTTTGAAAACAAAAATTCTATAAATTATGGTAGATACGGATATAAAAGTTTATATCTGTATCTATATCTATATCTATATAAAATTAATCTTCAATACAGTTTTGTCTCAACATGAAAACTATCCACGTCATCGACCACTCGTAGTCATGTCATTGCATTAACTTTTAACCTCTTAATGCACGCTAACCACATTAGCAATTACCACTTTCAATATATAGAGAAATATAGAAGACGTTCATTCTATTGCTTTTTGTTTTGTCATTCCATCGTCTTATGATTCAGCTTAATTATATTAGTTTTTTTAGATTTCTTCATTGCCTTTGCTCAATTTTAATAGATGTGGGTGTAAGAACATATAAATTTAATTCATACACTGTATGCAAGAATTTTGTTTCTAAAAACAGTCCCGCAGCAACATGAAGGTATCTTTTTTTTAGGGCAAAGGATCTTTCTAGTTACAGCAAAGAAAAGAAAATCAACAATTAAAAAGAAAACGGTTCGTGATTTAAAGAAAAAAACGACAGTTCAAAATAAATGGTTCGTGACGACAAATTGGCAATGTCAACAAGCGCACAACACTTTTCTAATTTCTTGGGTACAATTGGTGCATTGTTGAGCTCATAGACACCCGTACATCGAGGAAGAGTACAAGATGAGATCTTCATATGTATTGGAAGGAAGATATTGATATCTTTAAATGCACTGGAAAAAAATGGCAGTCCAACTGTATTTAGCAAGTTGCGTCCACAAATTTCAAATTTGTTATGGCAGTCCAATTGTATTAGCAAATTGCGTCTTCAATCTAAAATGCATATAATTTTCGGTGATCTTCTATCAGAAATGCATATGATCTTTGCTGATGATTTTCTATCTAAATGCATATGATCTTCTGCGATCCTCAATCTAAAATGCATATGATCTTCGGTGATCTTCAATCTAAAATGCATTTAGTTTTTTCATGAAAAAAATACATGTAATCCTCGGTGATGCCATTGACCTACATGCAGTCATCAAACTGTACTCAGCAACAAAACCTTAGAATAAAGCATTCAGATTTCCGCTAGCCCCTGAAGGATAGGATAGTTCAACCGGCCATTTTTAACTGTACTTCATCTTCATCAGTATACAAAATTTGATGTCTAGTTGCTTTCTCTACAGATCAGTCTAAGTTTTGTACCAAGAATATCATATGCCATGAATACATGTTCCGTTTGCAAGAAATAAGAGTGAAACATAAACAATCAGAATTGGCAGCTTCATGTCTCTCTAAATGGTGTCAGGGACTACTAGAGTTTTGTTCTTTAACATTTCCCAGCCTGTCGCCTGTTTTGCTTTGCCAAACAACGATATGCCCCCCAGTATGTCATAGTTCATCATCAATCTGGATGGTAGCACTGGAAGGAAAAGGAAACCGACAGGCATATTTTAGAGCAACTAAATTAGGAGAAAAGTGTGTCATCTGTGAATGTAAACCATGCCTACATTGTTATTTCACAGGTGTGTTAAAGAATCTAACAGCTGACATGGAGAGACAAATTTTGTTTTAAAAAATTTGGCTGCTGCAAGGAAAGAATCAATTTCTTTTTTGAAACACACAATGACACACATGCTCACTGAAATTCTTTATATACATACAGGCACAAAAAAAACCCATTATCAGGTATGACATACCTTTTGGATTGACAGTGTTTGCTAATATCCTCACAAAGAGCCTTGCTTACATTTTCTGATTCTGTGGAGCTTGTTTTTATCCACTCAGCGAGCTGCAGATGAACCAGAAAACAAAAAATCAAAATCCATATAAGTTACAACTAAATGTCATCAGAACCTCCAGATACGATAACCATATTTTCATCAGGGAAAAGTCGAGTATTGCAAAGTTTGACCAACAATTAGTCAAATTATACGCAAGTTTAGAACTTATAAACTGCATCAATAGATTTCTGTTCATAGTCCCTCTAAGATGATATTGTAAGAGAAATTAAGGTTCAAAATCTATTTTGTTTGGCTTTTCCCTAGTCAAACGCTTATAGTTTCTGAACAGAGGGAGTAATTCAAAAACAATGTAGTGAAATAAGAGTAGAACTCAGACATTAAGCAAGCTAAAGATTAGGTGTTGTTTGACAAAACAAAACTGTAATCAATTCCACCGAACAAAATCCTACCTCATCCTCTGTTTCCTCCAGTAGCCTGTGTAGTAAGTGAAGCGGTTAGCTCATCCACTCAAATAGTTGGTACGATTCTTACAGAAATCACAGAGACAACACTATCTTTACACAACCAATAAAGCTGTGCTTCCAAAGCACATGGTGACTGAAGAAGTGATGATTGAAAATTAACAGGAGCAATAAAAAACAATAAGCAACTAGGAAAAGGCATGCATGAACAAAAATGTTCGGGAGCGGAGGGATGTAATTGACCATGACACGTACAAATTTTGCATCCACGCAAATGAGAACAAGATTAAGATTATGCATACAGTCTATATTCTGCCAGCTAAATATTAAATTTAATGAAAATTCCAAACAATATATGAGGCTTATTCTATCAGTCAGATTTTTAAAATTACTGGAAAAATAATGTACCTTCCACAGAAAGTGGACAAATTTTTGGAATGCGCTCGTGCTGCTGCCTTATTTTCTGCAAAAAGAACGATATAAGCAATAAAATGTTAGATATTAGAATTAGAAACAGTCCTTATACACAGATAAATGTTTTATTACAATGAAGCCAAACCCAAAGGCAATGCTTGTTCTTTGCTTGGCAAGTATTCAGCACTGTGATTTACCATAAGAAAATGCAAGTTCATTTTCTTGTCGGGGATCAATTACAAGACTATTTCTTTCTGTAATATCCTCTGAGATTATATATTTCCATCACTAAGTTGGAATTGCTTGTAAGTCTATCATGTAAGCACATTCAGTAATGATAGTAATGATAAAAACACAGTTCTAAATTTGGTGGCTGCATTTCTGGGATGCAAGTAAGAGAACAATTAAGCAGAGAGAATGCATTAGAATAATGAAGAAACTACAGATAGACATTGGACTTCAGGCTCTCTGCTTCAATATAATAAAAGGCCATCAGAAGAGTAAACAGGAGCAACAAAGTTGGTAACAATTACCAGTTTCAAAGCTATTCCAGTCTGTTACTTTAACCCAACCCTTTTCGCCTGATTCCAACTGCATACAAAAAATATGTTAGGCGGCTAAATGCTTAGCGTACTCAAAGTACACTAAAAAGTGAAAAACCCAGTTCATATTTGTGGCATGTCCATAACACTTGATACATAGCGAAAGATGCAGCATCAATAAGATAGTGTTCAGTGCAAATTCATTATAAATCTTTATTTCCTACCTTCTTTAAGGTATAATCTTGCATCTTATCACATAGGCCATCCAGAAGTTCAACAAACCGAAGCTCACTGACCCTGCACCATGCATACAGAACCAACTACATAACACTACAAAAGTAAACAATGAAATATGTCCACAACTTACTATAAATATGTGAGGCCAAAGGATGCACGTCAAACATCAAATGACCACCATGTGGAACGTTAAATCACGGATTGTTCCAATAAATATATGTCCAATATGCATCATTTTTGTCATTAAAAATACGTATGTGCTCATATTGTTCTTTTACCTGTAATCAATGACCTTCCCCTCCCTCTGACCTTTAGAATTTAAGCGATTGCGCAAGTCCAAGTGATTTCTCGGTTTCTCCTGCATTAGAGGATTCAGGAACACAAAAAAAAATGATCAAATGGTGCCAACACCAAGAAACTAATATGCTGCTAAGATTATGGAATGATTGCTTTGTCAATTGTACAAAAATATTTTCGTACTTGAGAAAGAATAAAAGTACTATTTAATTAAATAAAACCGTGATCAGCATTGTAAAGAATGGATGGAAACTCAAGAGTCAATAAATTAAAGGCAACTTCAGGATAAGTTATTGATTCACTTACACTCGAAATCCCAATCTCTAGCTCCGCCTGTAATAAAGAAGATAAACAGACACATCAGGATGTATGCATATTGCTGGAACAAAATGCAGCATATGAATCCCATTTGCTAACAGTAGGGTTTTTCGAAAAAATTTGCTAACAGTAGGGAGACATTAAGAGGCACTAGCATGTGTCACTGGAACTCAAATTCAGTATTTCAAACAAAATGGTGTATTTCCCACAATCCCAGTGCAACATCTGTTAATCCATTCAGCTACTTCAAGTTATCAACCCAACAGTGCTCTGTCAAAAAAAAAAATCAACAACAGTGCTAGCAGGGCCCTGTACCTGCAAAAGTTCAAACTTCGACTCTACCAGCATTGAAATTACACAGAGAGCGCTGCTAGATCCAGGCCACGATCTTTCTCGGACTATAGCTTCACGAGGAGCAGAAAAGATCGAAGCTAAATTCTCCCCTCGCTGACATAAAACGTTTCTAAGGCACACTTAATAGGGGCTCCGACAATGGGAGTAGAGAAAGGCGAAGAGAAGAGGAACTTACAGCAACGGCCTTGCAGGCGGCGCACTTGTCACCGATGGCCGATGAGGAGGTGACGGCCGCCGCGAGGATGGCGGCGAGGAGTAGGAGGGCGCCGGATCTGCGGATTGCAGCTCTCGGCTCCATCTCCGGCGATCTCGCGCAGTCTCTCCCTCCCGATTTCCAGTCTCCGCTTCCGCGTGGGCGTGGTGGTATTTTTTACAGATATGACCTCGAGATCTTGCTCATGTTTAAATACGTCCGTACTCTTTCAGTTGCTTTAGAAGTTTCTGGAACTGGGGCAATTCTCACCTTAAAAGTTAAAACCAGTTACCACTACTACTACGGAGTACACTCTTTCAGATTCAGACAATGCCGTCCAAGAAAATTTTCACAGCCGCAAAGAACACAAGAAAACTGAAATATTTATAAGTTGATGAAATTTCCATGGTACTCAAAACACAAGCATAGACTGAAACCAAATGTTGCATTTTACACTTGCACCTTCAAGCTGAAGAGCCCAAGGCCATAGCACAAACAGAACAAATGTGCAATCACTATTTAAGAAAAACAAAAACATTCTTAGTGCTCACATGCTTGTACTCACATAATAATAACAACTCTACGATATCAGCATAGGCATGTTATCACGCTGTACATGGACTTCTCTCTCTGTAATTTCAGATTTTTCAGTTACATACAATAAGACATGGACACTGTTTTGCTTGGCCTATTTTCCACACCCAGGTCAGAAAAGCATTCAGCCAGCAGCCGCAGTGTCTTAAGTTCGCCACGCAGCCGATGTCTCCTGATCAACGTTCTCTTCCCACCAAGTAGCATTCTGCATCACAGAAAGTCGGTTACTAATATAAAATTCATGAATGTGCTATAGTGAAAAGCAGTTTATGCAAGCCGGCGCTTTGAAGCTGCAACCAACTGTTTAACTAGGATGAGATGAACCTTGTATCCTCTTCTGAGAAATTCAAGTGAGCTTCCCTCTTCTTCTTGTAAACCAATAACCCTCAATAGTTCTTCTTTCGCCTGAAAGAAAGAAATTGCATGGCAGACCCAACAAGCTCGAAAGAAGTAAGTATTTTTCCCCCCAAACACACAGGACAACATAAAAAGGTAGACCAAATGTATTCGAGTAACTTATGGACTTATGGTATGACCTGTCCCAAAGTAAACCGAGCTTCGCTCTCTGCAACACATGCATAGGAACCATCAGCCTGCTTCAGCATGACCTGCCAGGGGCCTGAACAAACAGTAACTCAGTACATCAGTAGCTGATAAATAGAGATGACATCACCCGCCAAAAAGATTGACTTTGCATAATTATTTAGTTTGGTCTTTTATTACATAGCCAGCACAGAGATCTATCCTTCCAAAGTGTAATTTTTTCAAGCAAACAAATCTAAAAAGGCTCTCCAATATTTACCTGGGTATTGGCGGAATACAGCTCCACTGTAATTAACTATGTATGGGGCAATTGTGATTGTCTACACGGTTAAGAAGGGAAAGTCACAGATGGTACAGGAAGCCATAAACACAAAGGATATTTCTAGTAGATGGATAAAGTAAGACAAATGAATACCTTGGAGTAGTCACGCTGTCTGATATAAAATACTGGGGTGAATTGAGAAAGGAACCGGTAGTGCAGATCTTTTGGGGGAAACCCCAGAAGCCCCAAGTCAGAGCTGCACCGTGAGCTGCATAAGTCAGTGCATCATAAAGCAACAGGCTACGGTTTGGGATATATGAGACATACCGCAATGTATCTAGTTCAAGATTGAATAGAAGGGCAGGAACAGATGTGGCAAACTTTTCCTGAAATTAGCAAAAGCACGAAGAAAATGTTCAAAAAAAAAGCACGAAGAAAGAATCAACTGAATGTGCAAATAACACATGCATGCACGTCACCAACAAATGAAGCATTTTATTCTAGACATACCACATACTTCTCTATAGAAGCAAGGTCACGTGTGCTGCTGTTGATGAAGATATATAATGATGGTGGTTCATCAGATTTCCATCTATCTGTATCCACCAGGCAACTGGTTATGAAGAACTTATTCTTGGGTATTTACATGAGAATTATCTCATAATGATAGCATCAAACTAACTGATGTTATTTAATGATGGAAAGTAACTCATGCTTGATATATACACACTAATCAGTCATTTCATTTCCATTTTTTTAGTTGTGATAACTCATGAACCTGAAAAGGTTTGCTATTTACTAAAAAATCGTAAAGAATTAACATGTATTGTTAGCTCGTGGCCTTGGCATAAAGTGTTCGCCATTCAGTTAGCTCCACTGAGCAGATGGTTTCGATGCAAAAGAGTGTCACAAACTCTTTGACAAAATAATATCATCAACAATGCCATTTTAGATTAGGAGTCCTGTTGGGGGATGGCCACGTCGTGGGCACCCCCACCTTTCGGTTGACAACAAGGCACGCCGTCCGCTGGGCATTCGGTTCGTCTTCGTGACAGTGATCCGAGGACCGAATAATAATTCGGCCGCCCAATAGCGAGGTTGAGCCATGACCTAGTCAAAGAGCAATGCATTGTGGGCTTTGCGCTATTAGGTCCGCTTTCGGTGTCCTTTCGGCTTTCATTCGGCATCTATTTGGTGACTTGCCATTATGACCAGGTGCAGGTGCAGGCCTCGCCGAATATACAAGGAGAAGTCCGGGGCGAGCGGCAGGATGACGTCGGTGGGCCCCGTTCGGTCGGTGGTTGGGGGACAGAAGGCATCGCGGAGCGGGATGGCGGATGTGACCCCGGCCACCGGTATATTCTAGGAATATGTAGTAGGTAAAGAGGGCAAAATGGTCATGTAAAAGTCTACGGTTATGTATAAATAGCACCCCCAACAGTAATGGGGGGAGAGAGTCACTGATTGCCTAAGATCCTCATTTGCATTATTTTTCAACTGCTTTGCTCTGTTTGTGGTGATTGCATCACCGATTACGTCTCAAAAATCGGGGGTGCCTCCAGTTCCGGTTGTTGTGCCAACCAACATTGGCGCCCACCGTGGTTGTGCACGAGCATACCATGCAGAAGACGCGCACAGTGACAGACATTCTCAACGCAACGGCAACATCCAAGAACAACGCCCAGCCGGCCAACGTGGTTGGCACATCTGCGGATCCGGCTGGGGACGTGGCGGCAGCGGCGGCCGAAACCCGGGCGGTGATTCCACACCCATCCCCGCCCCAGCAGCAACATCAGCCGGTTATCCAGCCAACTAACGACATTGAGGCCGAGGTAGAAGAAGAAGAATAGGGAACCGGCGATTCGCACGAGGTTCGGGATGAAATACTCATGCAACATGTAGCTCTGCTCAAGAGACTCGACGAATATCAGGCCGACATCCAGGTCCTCGAGGAAGAAAGGCAACGCATGGCCAATCAAATCGCAGCCAGAAACGGGTGGCCGCTGCCCAAGAGGCGATCAGACAGGCCGAAGCTACCAAGCTCAGGTTGCAAAGGGACCTAGAGGCCATGCAGGAGGAACCGAGGGTGCAGCACCAGCCGAAACCGAATCACCAACCGAAAGCAATCACCCGGTTATTGATCTCGCTGCAATTGATACTTTGTCTCCACTATCGGTAGAATTGCAGACATGTCCCTGGCCACCTGGATACAAGCCCAGGTTGCCCAAATTCGACGAAAAGTCGAACCCCAGAAGATTCATTGCAAGCTACGAGGCAGCTGTGCATTCGGCGGGAGGAGACGCCAGCACCTTAGCAAAATCGTTCATCATGGCAGCTGACGACGTCGCTCATGAATGGTACATGTCACTTCGGCCGCTATCGATCAGATCTTGGGACCAGATTAAGTCCGAATTGGTGAACACTTTTCAAGGTTTTCACACAGAGAAGAAAGGCACAAGGGATTTGCTCAAGCTTCATCAACCGGATGACGAGCCCTTGTCCAAGCATCTGGACAGGATTATTCAGATTAGAGTACAGACGCCGAATGTCGCTGATGAGGTGTTTATTGCAGTAGCGATAGAGGGGCTCAAGATGGGGCCGTGCGGGGAACAGTTGTCTCGTGATTCGCCCGTAACAGTCAACGAGTTGTTCACTGAGATGCGCAAATTCGCCAGGTCCGAAGAAGATAAAGAGCGCCGAAAAGCAGCGAGAAATAGCCTCAAGAAGAACACTCCAAGGCAGACCCAATCGGCAGGACCAAAATTTAACAATCAACGTCCATTCGTCAACAATGTTCAGGACGATTCGGCCCAATCAGCTCCCAGTCTCGCGCAAGAAAGTCAAGCTAGAGCACCGGCTCAGAATACCAGAGGTGGTAGACCACCGAGCGGAGGTCGCGGCAGAGGACGTGGCAGGAGCCAGAGAGTCCCTTACTGTTTCGTATGCGGCGAAAATGCCGGACACTTTTCGCGCGACTGCGATACGGCAATGGCGAAGGAGCAGAAAGAGAAGGATGAGGCGGCAAGTACCACCCAGTCCAGCAGGCACATGTTCCACAATACCAGTCAGGGCTTAACTCCAAGTCAGGGTTCGGCTTACCAGTAGTTCCACTGCCAGGCACCCCATCAGTCACTACAAGTTCAGTACTATCAGAACCCGTATGCCTGGCAGCTACTGCCAACCAATTACTACCACCAGTTCGGCCAGAATCAGGCGCACACCCATTCGGTTGCGGTATCGTCGCCAGCAGCGATCGACCAACACCATCAGGCACCGCAGCCTCAGCAATCGCAGCCGAAGCAAGAGCAATCCCAAGATGTCCAGGTTGTAAATCCCATTCTCCAGTCGAAGGGAAATATTTTCGCGATCACTGGTGGATCCAACCTTGAGCATGAAAGCAAGAGAGCCAGGAAGGATTATGAAAGGAGGGTACTTACAGTCTCGCCAAGAGTACCGTTGAACAGACCTGCTTGGTCAATGATTCCGATATCATTCGACGAAAATGACTTCCAAGTCAGAGATTATCCGCATTCGGATGCATTTGTCGTTACAGTTCATGTGGCCGGTTACACCTTGCATAATGTGTTGCTGGACAACGGCAGCTCTGCCATATCTTATTCACCAAGGCATTCGACTTAATGCAGCTCGATCGTCGTACCTTAGAGCCTGCAGGAAATGCCCTATTCAGGTTCGGTGGCAACAAAATTGATGCCTTGGGAAAAAAAGAAGCTCACAGTCTCATTCAGTGAAGGCAGTAAGGTGCGCAGCGAAGAAATCCTATTCGACGTTGTCGATATCGGCTACCCGTACACAGCCATCTTCGGTCAGGGCATTATCAGTAAATTCGACGCAGTCATCAGGCAAAGCTACCGATGCATGAAGATTCCCTCGCCTTTCGGCATCATATCTGTGCACGGAGATCAGCAAGCAGCCAGACGCATAGAAGGCAAGCCGATTCTAGGGTACAGCATGGTCAACAAGGTTAAAAAGAATAGCACTGAGAGCAAAGAAGAGGATCCAGACAGTGAGTCAGATGGCGACGCCGAATATGAAAAATCCAAAGTGTCGAGAGCCGCCACAGCGGAAGCTACAGTCAAAGTTCCCCTCTGCCACGACAGACCGGATAGGTGTGTGGACCTGGGAGCGAGTTTAACTGAAACCGAAAGCAAGGAACTTCTGCGATTCTTAGCAAAGAATGAAGACGTATTCGCTTGGTCCACCAGGAACGTGCGCATGGCTATTGCTTTTATTACTGCATTTGGATCAAGATAGTTTACCTTCATTGTCATCTGAGAAGTCAAAATCCAGGGTATTTCTTATTGATTTGAAGAAGCTGTTGACAGCGTCGGTGGGTACGTCATCCAGGGAACTGACTGTTACACCCTCAATCTAAAGACAAGCAATTAAATTATGTGCCGCTATAATAATGAGGCAAGTAGTAGCAGCGGTTCATTAAAAAAAAATTTGACACATCGTTTACCGTGTCTATAGCTGTCTTGAACAACTGTGACGCCCTGCGCTTTTCAGGTTGATCAGGAAACACCTGAAATCAACTAGAAGAAAGCAAATGAGCATGGTTTTGCATGCCTAGAGTGCATATGCATCAGAGAAAGCATATGAAGCTTGAACTTACTATACAGGATCTAGTCCCCTTGAGCTCTTTGAGCTTCCTAGCAACAACAAGAGCAAGCTGGATGTTGGCATCGATGAACTCATCTGAGGAGCCCTGCAGGAGTCCAGCAGGATGATCAGAAACAGAGCAGCTGAGATAGACAGAGAAAAGAGCAGTGGCCTATAAAGTATAACCCCTCTCCCTAATACAGTAATAATATGGTAATGGTTTTTTTTATAATTCGTGGGTATTGGTTTTCTTTCAGCAATTGGAATCCCTGATTTAAGAAGTCTTAATTTAGCGTTGTCGAATTCCTGGGTCTTTAGGTGTCATTAAAAAAAAAGAAAACGTTTTTGAGAAGATCAATGGTTTGGTAACTCTAGTTTAATCATTCAGTTTTGGCCGTTATATATTATAAATGAACAGCATGGTAAGTCCAATGATGAGGTTTGGGATGGGGAGATTTTGAAACTCTCCTTCAGGAGAAATGTGTCTGAAAGAGTTACGCAGCTCTGATTATGAGTTGCTGGAGATAATGGAAGGGGTGATAATCTTTGTATGAGATGACCAGTCATAGGGAGCAATTTGGTTAGGCGAGACAAGTATCTTACTGATGATTGTCAAGATGTTGGGGAGATGGACACTGATGTGCACCCAAGATCTATGCAGGAGAGTGGAAGCTTTTGTACAACAATTCCAGAACCAGGCTACTCGACCGCCAAGAATCGACTGGCATGGGGAGGTTGCTGCGCTTGGGCTGTTTGGATGCTCCTCATCACACGAATGAAGACTCGATAAGGCCTTTTCTGTTTGTGGCAATACGCTAGAACTTAGCTGTCTTGAACGCATTATGATCAATAAAGGTGGGGAACTTTTTTTCTTCTAAAATAAAAAGATAGAGTGATGCATGGACATAAAGCGCTAAGCAGTAGTATATAGATATACTACCTTGTAAGAAGAGATGCTGCTTGGCAGAGGCCTTTGATACATAAGACATATCGTCACAATACAGAAGCAGGATGAGCCGTCCATGTCCAGGCCAGGAAGAAGGCACGCCACGAAGCAACAGGGAAACGAACAACGGTGAGAAGATAATGCAGGAACGGTGGCAGGAATTACGATCGAGCAAGCGAAGGGAGCGCGGTTAGCTCACGGGAACTCAATCTCTAGCCGGGTCTTGCCGTCGTCGATGGCGCAGGCGAGGGAGCGCGCAGCGTCGGTGACGAGCACGTCGTAGGAGCGCGGCTTGTACACGGACACCCCGGCCCTGAGCGCCTCCACGTCCCCGGTCCCGGTCCCGGTTCCCGTACCAGCTTCCGCGCGCGGGGAGACGGCGAGCCTGCGGCGGCGCCGGAGCGGTGAAGAAGAAGAGGCGGAGGCAGAGATGGTGGTGGCGGCGGCGGCCGTGGGCAGGCGGGGCGAAGTGGGGGGAGAGTAGGTGAAGTGGTGGGGCCGGAAGTGGCGGGCGCAGAGAGCCGTGGGCGGCGGGGAGGCCATGGCCATGGCAGCGTGCGTTCCGACAGGCTTGCTGAGCGGCAGCGTCGTGTGTCGCCTGCGACGAGGAGAGAGTGGAGGAGAGAGCAGACGACGGCACAGGCACAGCCGCACGCTGCTGCTGCCGCGAGGCGCAGGGGCGGCGAGACCAACCACTCACTGCCAGGTGGGCCAGGGCTTAGTGAAGCGAACAAAAAATAAAAAAGTGAATGGAGGTGCGGGGAATCGAACCCCGTGCCTCTCGCATGCGAAGCGAGCGCTCTACCATATGAGCTACACCCCCTGATGATGCTCTCCTTGGGAAGCGAGCCTAAATATCGATTATGTGGCGTCAATTACCCAATTAGCCACATTCCTCCAAATAAAGTTGATTAGTTCTGAACTTTACTGCAAAGCCATGCCTGAAAAGCCAATAGCGCCCCACCCCCACCCCAACAATGGTAGGTGACCAAAAAAATCCCTCCCTCAAGGTTATTGTGGTGCCACATCACATAAAATTGTTGTATAAAAAATACTTAGGCATCTTAAGAAAAATTTCTTAAACTCGACCTCTAAATCATTATTTTCTAAGCCATTTGGATAAAAGAATGTTCTTTGAGTTACTCTTAAATTACAAAAAAATGGTTTTAAAACTTATGGACTGTTAGACTATGGTAAAAGTGACTAGGTTCGTACCTGTGCGTTGCTATGGGGTAACTAAATTGTAATAAAAACAAATGGATCACACGATAAAGTAACAATCCTATATAAAACTAAATATTGACGTAAAGTGACATTTAATTCTAGCTAAAAACACAAAACTGCAACATGCTCTTCGTAGATGGGAGTTTTGTGTTAGCTTTGAAGCCCTTGATTCCATCCAATCTGACGTGCAACGGTAGAAATTGGCATGCTTTGCTACGAGCTCATAAGATTTGGACAAAAATAATATATAATCCACAATAGCAAATAAATGAATATATATCATGTTCCCCAAATTCCTTGCAATCTAAATTGATGTCATTTGACAAGGGCATCTAAACTACACACCTCTTTGATCTATTTCTGTAACTTCAGTAAAGAGAGTTCTAAATGTCAAAAAAAAATCAACATATGTGAGTAATAGGGAGTCAATAGTCAGAAATATGCTAACACATTTAAATTAGATAGAGAAAAAACATAACAAAATGAGTTTGGATGCTACAAATATGGAAGACTGGCAAAGGGACAATTCAGATGGATTTATTTTGGAAAAATATCAAAGTAACATATCTGGTTTGACCATCTCTGGGTGGGCCAAAGTCAAGGTCAAAGAACATGCAACACTTTTTTCACTGAAAGTCTTTTTCAATAAAATTCAAGGTTTCCACTTGAAACAAAATAGCTTTGAGCCTTAGTGATGACTTTGTGAAAGTAGTAACATCTCTAATAAATAGTTGTCTTAGTTGTAGAGTGTTGAAACCAAAGTATTATTCTAATTTAACATCAATCTTTTTTTAACGCTAACGTCACTAAAGTGTATCGTTTATAGAAATTATTAAATAGAAGACATTACCTTGATTATGGTGAAGCACAGAGTTTTTAATGGCAATCACAAATATCAAGCCTTGAATTATTAGTGCTTTTTGCAGCACAAAAAGATGGGAGTAAAACTTTGATGTACCAATAATTATAGCAGTCTACGTGACTCTAGTTCATATAAGGCATTAAAAGAAATCAAATATTACCTCTATTAGTCTAACATGTTGAAACACATGCACGATTTCAAAATGATTTCCTAGATGCCTATCATGGTAGAGGCGTCGCCGGTGAAAGGCGCCTCGGACGCCCAAGCTGCAGGTCAAGTCCTCCTTCTACCTGCCGAGCCCGTTCCCGCCCTTCAGCTACAAGGGCTCGCCGACCAACTCCAGCGTCGCGTCCACGCCGGCGTGCGCGCGGGCTCAACCTCAAGCGCCCATTCCCGTTCCCGCTGCCGTCGCCCGCCAGGCACATCCGCGCGCTGCTGGCGCGGCGCCACGGCTCGGTCAAGCCGAACGAGGCGTCCATCCCCGAGGGCGGGCGAGCTCGGTACTCTTTTATCTTCTCATGCTACTTTGGTGTTCTTCGGTGGCACCGTAACCTAAACGAGAGGGGATTTGGGTTGACCCAAAACCCAAAAGAAATTAACTGGGTAGCGTGGGTTAGTGTTTGGGTTAACCAAGTCTGACCCACCTGCATCGCGACTCGTAGCTTTCCTTTCCTTTTTATTAGCCATACTTTAAATTAAGAAATAAAAGGAAAGCAGCGTACATGCAGACCCGGCGTTTGTTTCCTTTCTTTTTTTTTTCAGATAATCGCTTTTTCTATGCTGCTGGAGAATTGTGGGGAAAGTGGGCGGGGATCGCAGGGATGAATGTTTCCTTTTTTAATCACGTGGGAATCTTTATAAAAAAAAAATCACGTTGGAATCGCAGGGGCAGACCGAGGAGAAATTTTGCCGCACCAAAACGATGTCTTACCTTCGTACCTTTCCTTTTGCAAAACGGAGCAGACGGGATCAAACTATTCCGAGGCCGGAGGCCCAGTTCAGTCCACACCGAGGAGTTCGAGGCCCACCCCACTCTAAGAAGTTCTCGATCGGCGATCCGGCCCAACGCATAAGCACTCCCGCTCCGCCGCCGCCATCCTCTCCTCCAATCGCAACTCCGTCTCCGACCCAGTCGCCTCCTCCGTGCAGCGAGCGATTTCTCGCCGATCGGAAGCAGCAGCATCATCTGCGGCGTCAGGATGTCTTTCGAGGAGGAGGAGAACGCCGCGGAGCTCAAGATCGGCGAAGGTCCGCTCTCTTCCACCCCGCCCTCTCTCCTTCCTCCCCTTTTCCCCTCCCAACCACCGCCCAGTCCTTGGGCGGCGGCGGCCGGCTAGGGTTTCGTACTTTCGCCCCTCTCGAGCTCGACTCACCCGTAAGCCCTGTGCCTGCTGCAGAGTTCCTCAAGGCCAAGTGCCTGATGAACTGCGAGGTGGCGATCATCCTGGAGCACAAGTACGAGCAGATCCAGCAGCACTCGTCGGAGTCGGACCCGTCGTCGCAGGTCTCGCAGGTGTTCGAGAAGTCGCTGCAGTACGTAAAGCGATTCAGCCGCTACAAGAACCCCGACGCCGTGCGCCAGGTCCGCGAGACGCTCAGCCGCTACGGCCTCGCCGAGTTCGAGCTCTGCACGCTCGGCAACCTCTGCCCCGACACCAGCGGCGAGGCCACCGCGCTCGTGCCCTCCCTCAAGTCCGGCGGCAGGTTCGTCGGCCACGCCGGGGACGAGAAGATCGAGAAGATGCTCAACGACCTCTCCCTCATCAAGAAGTTCGAGTAGACTAGCCCCCGGGGTCATGTTCTTACAATTGCTCAGGTTCATGTTAGCATGTGCTGCTGGCCATCGTGATGATGGAACCTTGTTGGTCGACAGTTCAAGATACTAGTAATATGTGTGTGCTTGATGATCTGTCTGAAATTCGCACGAAAGCCATGGTTATGTCCTGTTCTGTTCTTCAGTTCCTTCCTCCAGCTGGACCAGTAGGGCTCTTGTAATCAAGAGAGTTCAAAGATCAAACAAAATGTACTGATTTTCTTTCTATTGTTCAGCTTTACATTATCTTCATCCGCTCTCCGTGGTCATGTATGAATGGATTAATGGAACCTTGTTGCTCGGTAATTCAAGTTACTAACTGGCACGTGTGTGGTTGGGCTATATCTGAAATTGTTTCTAGTTTTCCACACGAGGCGCCTCCATTATGTGAATTGAACTGAATAATGGTAGGCCTTGGCCTTTGATGGAAAGCACCATTTCCTGTTCTTCCCTAGGTGATAACAGAGAACGAGACAAGTGCCTGGATTCTGATCTGTACAGTTCACATTCAGTATCACTGCCACGCGTGGCGCATGTTTCTGCTCTTCAGTTCCTCCAGCTGTAGGACTCATTCAAGAGAGCATCACTGCTACACATGCCCTGTTATGTTCATGTTCCTGCAGCTGTAGTACTCCTTGAAGAGAGAAATCAACATAAAAAGGAAAATGGTGTGCCAGAGTTTTTACTAGTGCTCAGATTCACATTATCTTCATGGGTACCCTATCTTCATCGGCTCCCAGATCGTGTTGTATGAATTGATTGATGGAACCTTGTTGGTCCATAAGACCATAACTCAAGTTCATTACCTTCTGGTTCCAATTGTATGGAGTATGGTTGATGTTTAGCGGTAGCAGAGGTTTTTTTTCCTGAGCCAGCTAGCAACTTTATATTAGTCCTCAGGTCAGAGAGGTGCTTGGCTTCCAGTATCATTGCTACCTCTATTACAGTGCGGACTGTTAGTATGAAGAGCACAAATTCTATCGAGTCACAGCTCAAAATATTGGTTGTAAAGTTTATCACATATATGGACTAGGAATCCAAGCCGAGCCTTACTCTGAACCACACCTGACCTTGAATTTGGTACATCTGTGACACTTACAGTAACTACACGGTACAGGAGACATGGAGCTTGTGATAGAACCGCCCAATTTATACAAGATCAAGTACGGATGTCCCCGCTAACATGTTGACACTCACATACTTTCATTTATATAAACCCGGTAGTCTAACGAAATCACGAAGGATTTCAAACCAACTCGCAACAAACCAAGATCGTAGTAATTCAGCATAACCACATCATCTGTTACAACATTTCAAAGATAATCTACATAGATTACATACATCGGAGTATACTTTAGTTATTACGAACTAAAATGTAAGGTAGCGGAAGCAATATAGTTTTTAAAACCAAATCCATAGTTTTAAGGATTACATTGCCAGTTCTGGTTCACATCCTACAAAAACAATATGAGATAAGGATACTAATAGAGACTATGTCCAAAGGTCTAGTCTTCATTCCCGGCAGGGAGAAGACAATATTTGTAGCAACCATTATAGAAGATGTCATCTGCAACAAGAGGGAATAAAACCCTGAGTACTCAATTGTACTCAACAAGACTTACCCGTCGTAAACCAGAAATAACGACTCCAAGGATTATGCAAGGCTATTATAGGTGGAGTTGGCTTATTCATTTTGCATAAAAAGCCTTAAGTGAGGAGAGTAACTATATTATTATTAGCATCAAGTTAATGTTCATTAACCTGTCATCTACTCCCTCCGTCCGTGTATACAAGGCGCAACTCCATTTTCACAAAGACCAATAAACGCGTTTAATGCTGTGGCTTCCGAGGAAAGCGCATCGGCTTCGGGTCTAATTAAGGAGGTGTCCCGCATGCGTGCACGCATCCGCCGCGAGCCAGCACGCCAAACCAACGGCTCGGACTTTTCCCTTGCCCCGCGCTGCATACATGCAGATGAATTTTGTTCCGTTGGCGTGCTAATTCTCCGCTTGACTGAAATTTTCGTTGTTGGCTCGCGCTAATTTCTCTCGCTTGACTGAAATTTTTCGTTGGCGCGTGCCCATTTTGAACCTTGGCGCCTGACTGAAATTTTTTTTCATGTGGCGCCACGGCCTGTATGTCCTCCTATAATTATGGGGAACGCTTATTCACAGTGCACACCACATCTTACTCCTCTAACCTTCCCTCTACTCATAATGCCCGGTCTAGATCTGAATGAGCCTATAGATTGGGATGAAATTGAAGAATTTGAAGGAGGCGTACTAGATTTGGACTACGATTTCGTTTGGGAACCTGGCAATGAAGATACTCATTCCTCTTGTTCCCATTTTTATTTTTTGGTGCCTTTTGGAGTCTAATGGTTTAGCGGCATTGCAGGTGATGGCGACGACGACGAGACTGACAACGACGCAGCTGATGGCATGCATGAAGCTGGAGCCGAAGGGGACACCGTGGCTCAACCTGAACCTGGAGAAGGAGACGCCGGTGTACACGCTGTGGACCACGCTGAAGAAACGGACGACGGTGGGCATGCCATGGACCAAAACGACGCCGCTGCCGATGAAGCTGATTTTGTGGCACTCGACTCAGGTTAGTACCCGATGAAGCTGATTTTTTTCATTTATTTTTGTTGCTGCATGTCTCATGTACGTACGGCTGTTTGACACGAGCATGATTTTATTTGTGTGTGTAGGTACTCCTACCAATATCAGGAGGAGGAGGCACTACCCTCCTGATATAAAAAAGGTCATCTATGCCATGTGCTTAGAAAGATCTGCTCCAGGCATGATGAAGGAGGGAGTAACGAAGTCTGTTGCTGCTGATATGGGGGTTCCGGTGAGAGTTGTCTAGCGCGTATGGCGAGATGGACAAACTGGTGGTGGTATTTTAGCTTTCGAAAACAACAAGAAAAAATTTTGTGGTAGAAAAAAAACCATTTAACCCAGATGCCATAAAAGATGTGCCGCTTAGAGAGCGTCATACTGTCCGAGACCTAGCCAACGCCGTGAAAATGCCTAAGAGCAGTTGCATGACCGGCTCAAAGAAGGAAAGTTTAGGCGTCATACAAATGCCATAAAGTTCACCTTAACAGAACAAAACATGAAAGAACGTGTGCGTTTTTGCTTAAATATGCTTGATAGTCAAAGCATACCAGACGATCCAACCTTCAAATCTTTGTACAATGTCATTTACATAGATGAGAAATGGTTCTATAGGACAAAGAAAAACCAAATTTATTACTTGGCGCCTGGGGAAGAGATCCCTCGAAGACATGTCAAGAGCAAAAATTTCATTGAAAAAGTGATATTTTTAGGCGTAAAAGCCCGCCCAAGATTTGAGAACGGCATATGCACATTTGATGGAAAAATAGGGATTTTTTCCTTCACCTACTTGGAGGCAGCCAAGAGAAAAAGTCTGAATAGGCCTAAGGGTAAAGCTATTTAATTTTACTTAAATTAGGATTATTTAAATTAGGATTACTCTACTAATCTTGGTTGTATGCATGTACAGGAACCATGCAGCTAAAGGCCATGACATCGGTCACGAGAGATACTATCCGTACCTTTCTCGTTGACAAGGTGTTGCCAGCCATCAAAGAAAAATGGCCAGCTGAAGAACGAGGACGTCCTATATTCATCCAACAAGATAACGCAAGGACGCATATTGCAGTTGACGATCCAGTTTTTTGTCAAGCTGCACAAGCAGATGGGTGGGATATACGGCTAATGTGCCAGCCACCCAACTCTCCGGATCTAAGTGTTTTGGATCTGGGTTTTTTTTGCAGCTCTGCAGGCTTTGTTTGAAAAGTCATCTCCATCAACCATCCAAGACATCGAGTCGAATGTGACCAAAGCGTACTTAGAATATCTAGTAGACAGGTCAAACCGTGTGTTCCTAACATAGCAGGGGTGCATGATAGAGATTATGCGTGCAAAAGGAGGGAAACATTATGCTATCCCTCATATGAAGAAGGGAACATTAGAGAGAATTCATCAACTTCCAGTAAGGCTACAAGTAGATAAGGAAATTTATCAAGATGCAGTGAATTTCATCGCTACATAGCTTAGTGCTAGTGCCTTAGTGTTTCACAAAAATGTACTCCTACTGCATGTAACCGATTAGATAAAAAGCAAGAGTACAACATTGCTCGTTTCGCATCACTTGTGTAGTTCAGGAAAATTAGGGAAGATGATTTTAAACATCATTGGACGGACAATCGTAAGAGCTTTCTCATTTTTTCTGCTTCAGCAGCAAGATGTGCAGCAATTCTAGCTTCTTCCTCCTCATCCTCGAAAGAATCTGGAACAATGGTGTCACCGGCCAGTGAGTCTGGAACGTACCGAATGCTGTCAGAGTCGGTGCCATGGTCATCGCCTGCCGCTTCACTTGCTGACGGAGACGGAGCGCTCAGGCGCGGCCAAGATCTGCCAGTGTTCGACAGAACTCCCGCACGGCGGAGCTCCACTTGCTGATGGCGACGGAGGGCTCGAGCGCGGCCAAGCTCGACTTGCGCTTGCCGTCGTATGCGTGTAGCGCAGACATGGAGCACTCGAGCATGGCCGAGCTCCTTCTGTGCCCTCCGACGCATGCGCCGAGCACGAGCGAACTGCTGCCTTGCTTGCGCCCCTGCAGCCTCAGCAGCTCCAGTCACCTCTGCCATCTTCGTCGCTGCACAAAAATGTTGTAAGTGAGCTAAGGCACAAGCACGCAAGTTGGGTTATGCACTAGTCTCACTAGAGAAGATGATGCTTACTCATGCAGTGAAAAAATGACCACTTGAGAAAAGAGAATGCATCATGAGAACTTATACTGGTTTCGTATATGAGTACTAGTCTCGCTCGCATGCGCTGCTAGCGGTGAGTAACGGTCAGCTGCATGCAGCGTGGGAGCCAAGGAGACGAGCGACGTAGCACTAAATGTTTGCATGCGCGCGTGAACAGTAGCCGAGGCCGCCGCCCTGTATTCCCGGACTTGAAAGAAAAGTAGTTGCGCCTTGTATACATGGACGGAGGGAGTATGTTTGTACCTGTACTAAATAAGCAAAAGAGAAGAGAATTACATAACCATATCAGGCTCATCATCAGCTTTCTTGTGAAACATCATTAACCATCCAAGCAATTTAATATTTTCAAGTATGGAGATACTTCCGTCAAGCTTCTCACTATCCAGGAGACGATGGCGATTCGAATCGATTACAACCCAGCTGGGGAAATATTCCTAACACTCTCCCGGCAAGCCCCGCTAAAGGTAGCCGTAGAACACCGTTCGTACAACTCAGGAATCGTGGATCCGAACAGCGCCTCACTCACATGGGGGTCACCAAGCCAGGTCAGGAATTTTAACCACCTGATACGGGACTTACGGACATGGTCCTCATCTGGGTACCACCGTGCCGCTGGACTTACAGACATGACGGCTAGTATGTACATACCACCCCAGTAGTGAGCACTTGATACTCCTCGATTTTTGTCCTGAGTTGAGCTACTAGGCTTCGCGGCGGATAACCTTGGATCCAGCCAGCTAAGTGCTAGGCACTGTTCAACATGACAAAGAAAGGCTCCATTCCTTGTAGGTGATTAATCGGCATGACGGTACACTTCATTTAACAAGGTCCGTCGATCTTGTAACTTCCATGTTCCGCCTTACCGTCGATTTATATCCATATGGTTATTTGCACGATAGCACATATAGCCAACCGTGAACCATCATCCTAATTCTCGCAAGTGATTAATAATCACTCGACTTCTACTGTTTAAGCATAGCTAAGCAATACTACTGCGTCATATCATTAGGATTTCAAGGGTAATAAACTGGACAAGGAAGGATATAAATGCAAAAAAGGTTCCAATTCAAACCCTAGAACTTAATGCAACAAGCATAGCATAATTAATATCTTATAAAAAGTTAGGAAGTTAAAATGCTCCGGGGCTTGTCTTTCACGAATGTTGCGGGTTCGTGCAGTGGGCACTCAAGAACGACCTCCTCTTCGGCGTCGGGTTTGACCACCTGAACCTTCTGCTCTTGAGGATTCTCCGGCTCTTGCGGACACGTTCCCTCGAACTCCAACAGGGTCACTCCTGCCGGCGCACCTATTGCATGCATATGCATAGGATGAGAACCATGGGTGCATAAGTTATGATGGTTATGATGATATGACGCTTATGATGACAAGTTGATCTGATCATATCACTGGACACTCGTTTACCGAGTTTTCCAGTCCTATTTGAATCATTAAAATAAAAGCATTTTACTTTTCTTATAGAAAGTAAACTCACTTACCAAAACTACATAACTCAACATATAACAATTCATCCTCAGTTAAGGACCTAACACCTGCATCTAAGATCTTACCTTAATGAGTTTAAGTATATAAGACATTATGCATGACAAGTCTTATATAAGGAATACAATTAAACATATCATTTCATGTATTAAAAGAATATGATATACATAAAAAAATGATTAAACATCAAAGTTAACTTTCCTATTAGCTAGAGAAAAATAAAACAAAATTAATAAACTTGGTTTCATAATTTTTGGATAAATAATCCTCTAGTTATTAATTTTACAAGTTAAAAAGGCTTTTCTTTTAATAAATAAAAGCTATAAATAAAAATTTATCAAACTAAAATTTTTATGACTTCATTAAGTAGATCACAATAAAACAAAACTAACAAAACTAGTTTCACCATTTTTGGACCTCTCTAGCTCAAGATATAAATTTCCAAAGTTTGAATTCAAAAACTAAATTGAAAAACATTTTTAAAAAGGAAAACCGGCACACAGGCCGATTTGGTCAGCTCGGCCCGGCTCGGCCTGCGGCGTGCGCGTGCGTGCGGCCCAAGCACGGGTGAGCGGCCCAGCGGCGGCAGTGCAGCCGCGCGAGGCCCGGCAGCAGCAGGCCGGCCCGGCGCGGCGGTAGCAGCGCACGCGAGTAGGCCAACGCGGCGCGTCCTGGCAGACTTGCAGAAAAGTCCTTGTATTTTCACAAAATTAGAAACAGGTCCTAAACATTATTTGCCACTATTCACTTAAGTCACAAACTTTGCATCAAGACCCCTGAACTTATTCCTATTTACAACACAATGTCCCTGGACGGCTCTCGAACAGAGCGCGACGCGATGACGCTCGGCCGGTGGCGGAACTCGCCGGTTTCTGGCCAAACTCGGCCGGAGCGCGTGCGCACGGGCACCAGGGTGTTCGGGCGGGTCTAGGGCTACGAAGATGAAGCTCAGCGCCGTGGTGGGAAGTCGTGGCCACGTACACGGCGACGGCGGTGCACTGAGCATTTGCTGTCATTCCGGTGACATCGAAACACCAAAGCCAACAAGAGCTTCGGTCCTAGTTGCTATATGGCCGGGGGACTACAAAGCACTAAAGAAAGGAGGAAAATGAAGACGGGAAGGAGTTGGCCATGCAAGACCGAACTTGCGGCCATGGCAGCCATGGCGGCGGCGTGGCTGGGGGGGCTCACCTTGCGACGGTACAAGGCACGGCGGGGTCAGGGAGGAAGAACAGGTTGCGGCGAAGCTAGGGGCGAGGTAAATTGGAAAAATGAGGAAGCCGTGTGGTTGAATTGCAGAGCGACGTGGTGGCAGCCGGGAAACAAAGGAAGAGAGGGAAGGAGGAGAAAGAGAAATCGGTTTGGCCGGCTTCGACTTGGTTAGCAGGGCGAGGTGGCAGGCAACTTCGCGAACACGACCACGCGATCGTCCGCGCATCCACCCGCGAGAAGATGCTCGATGGCCACGGCGGACACCGGCGCCAGTGAGGGAAAGAAAAGGGCATAGGTCATGTTACTGTAGCAGTAAAGGGGATTTTTTTTCTCCCTTTTCAATTGCTTCAAATTTCATATTGAAACTTGAAATTCTTTCAAAATAAAAGTTGTTCAAAATCAACTGAATTACATTTTTGCTTTTTGAACCATATTCAAATTCTCAACATTTTTGAAACTAGGGTTTTAAAAATTTAAATTTGAATTTGAATTTAAACACTTCAACACATTCATGAAGTAATGACAAAATTTGGATGTATGATGCTTATACACATGTTAAGCAATGCAATTGTGCAATAACACTTGAGGTGTTACAGAGCTCACATCTTACATATATGTATATATAGTTACAACTTACAAGTGACTCATTGTTGTGTCACATATCTACTCATTCAATCCAGAAGCAAGATTCTACGAGGCCATGGCTCGTAACATTAGCTGGTATTTGTAGACAGTAACAGGCGAGGCAAGGATGCTTCATCTTTCATGGCGGGAGGTGCTTCAAGGCAGGGAAGAGAGGTTGCTTTCCATGCTCTCTTATTTTTTTTCCCTTCCTACGAGCACCAGTTCCAGCAGCCAAATGAAGGCGGCACCCGACCGGTTCTCCTGATGTGCTCTGCCTGTTCAGCTGTCCTCGCGGCTGCACGGTTCCTTTTCAGCTCTGCAGCGGCACGCTTCTCATCTGCGTTGTGCCTCGCCGATGCGAGCTGGGTCATCAGTTTGTCTTGCGCACGGGCACGCATCCGCTCCACCTCAACCTTCAGGAACATAAATCACAAGCCATGATTAAAATTTTTGATATAAACAATGCATTATCCACAAACACGGTCACAAAAATATCTGAACTTTTACTCCTTGGTTTTACATGTCCTGAACCTGAACATCTATTGCAAACTGGCCAAAAGAACTGAATAAGAGTAGCAGCACAATGATGCTGACTCAATCAGTAACCAGTTAACATACCATCCTATATCAGAATAAACAATACTTTAACCTGCTATGTCAAATCCAACAAAACAAAGATTAGGGGCAAAAAAATCCCATATTCATGGGGAGTGACCAAATATACAGATAACTGCATCCTAAAGGGCAGTGACATTGAATTCAGATAAATAGTAGCTGCAGGAGGTGTGAGAGGCTGCAAATATTTTCTGTGTTTAAGCTTTTCCAAGTTGCATCAGGGCGTGCACTATTAACAGAGCGTGGATAACTACTATAGTAGTCCACAACTGAATAAACTTCCCATGAAGGAATTGTTGTATGCATATGCATTTTGCAAATGTTATGACAAAATAATAAAACAAGGATGGTAAAAAAAATCAAGAGGTGGAGGTGGAAAATGCATCTTAGTAAATTGCAGAAACCATTGTTATGTTTGTTCTGACATGCAAAATTGACAGGAAATAATCTGCTAACCTCAATTTTCCTCATTTCAGCTTCTATTTGGGCTTTCTGATGATCCTCCCAAGCCTGGATCTTTATCTCTTCTCGTTTGAATCTGGAGAGTAAAAGGCGCAATATATTAAGTCACTGAGCACCCAGAGAATCCAAACATAGATAGAAAGACAATTAGATATAAGTACCTTGCTAAATATTTAGCCTTCTCTGCCTCCTCCCATGCTGCTGCACGGATTGCAGTTATGTTCTGTGTTGATTGGTCCATGGGCACTGTTTTCAGTGAAAGTGATGCATCTTTTTCCTCTTCCTTCTTGCTTGCCCATGCTGCAATATTGGTCTTGCCTAGCTGTGTGCCAAGAAGCATTATCTCCCTCCTAGTTTTGTTTTGCAGTTCCTGTTCACTTAATTCTGAATTGCTAAATTCTCCATGGCTGATAACAGCACCAATTGCATTGGGGCCTAACGTTCTCCGGGGAGTTGTTGGCCGGGAACAATTTGGACTCGTTGCTCTCACTGGTGTTCCTGTCCGAGATGGTTCTTGGCTTGCAATAGGAGTCATTTCTGTGCCCATATCCCTCATTGACACTGACCGAACTGTTGATGGAGGAGGTATGCACGTCGTTGCACTTTGAAGCATGGTGGATGCATCATGACGGTTAAAAGCAACTGCATTCGTTAAAAAAAGTTTGCTTCTATAAGTGCTACTTTTCCAGTTAGAAGAGACCGTGGGGGAACAGAATCATATTACGAGGGGAAGGCTAGATGAACAACACAATGCTTACCAGTTGAATCAGCCATTGTACTTTCTGCAGCAAGTGTAGTCTTTGGACAAGGCTCCACTTCCGGACAAGGGATGGGCGGCGCCCAACTCGCTGCTTTCTGCCACCCAATTTCCCTCTTCTCTTGGCTTGGATCAATCCTCTTAGTATCTATCTCCTCTGTGGCTTCCAACACAACCTTAGTCGCCGGCAGCCTCCCAATGCCAGCGCTAGGCTTCTCTATCTTCTTATTAGGTACAGGAGCCCCACCGCCACCCCTGCTAGGACGGTTTGTCGTCGGGCTGGCGATCCATTTCTGTGCATCGTCCCACTTTGACGGGGCAGGCTTTGAGAATGGAGGGACAACCGATGCCGCCGCTGACCGGGTGGCGGCACCCTGCTCCTTGTGGAACTCAAAGTTGGACGCCACACTCTCGGAGTCGCACGAGTCCTCCTCGGGCACCCTGATCCTGGAACCCATGGGGACGGGGTGGGTGTCTCGGGACCGGTGCCCGCCCCCTGTCTCCAGCGAGGTCGAGGACTCTGAGATGGTGCTCACCACGTCGACGTCCTTGTACTCTTCGCACCTGGCGCCTCCATCGTCACCTACAAGAGAAGACAGTGAAGCGGCCTCAGACTCTGAAATCAACCGAAGGTTCAGGCAAGCACATTGTCTTGTCCCAACAATTTGAGTTCAGCTACCCTCTGTAGTACGCTAGTATGCCTATCGCAATCCTAAGTGAAGACAACAGAGGATGAGAAGATTCTCCATTCCTCTTCCCCTTTGGGTATACAGAGCTCCTTTTTTTTTTTAGAGGAAAAGATGGTTCCGCATATCCATACTACCCTCCATCTTCTCTCAGCAACCAATGCAAAATGTTTAATAGAAAAGGGCACACTAGCAATTACGGGTATTTGTATATTATGAGCAAAAAACCATGATGAGCAATCACGACCTACACTGTTCCCCGCATTGGAATCAAATTGCCCTATCGAATCCCAAGCAATGCCAATGCAGCAGCCCAGCCTATCCAGCGACCCCCCCCCCCAATAATTCGAAACGAAGGAAAGGACGAGGACACGAGATCGGCGACAGCCCCACCGTCGTCGGCGTCGGATCTGGCGTTGGTCTTGGGCACGGCGCCATACTCGCCGCCGCCACCGTCCTCCTCGGCGTCGTCGTCCTGCCCCTTGCGGCGCTTGTCCACCCCCAGCAGCATCGCGCGCAGGCGCTTGGGCGAGAACCCGCCGCCCTGCTGAAGCAAGCAAGCGACACAGAGGAGAGTCAGAGAGAGACACAGGGCGCCCTCCCGCATTACTCATCCTGGTACTACCAGACCGAGCAGAACGGACGGACATAGAGAATCTGTCGGCATGTAGCAGCGGTAGCAGCAGGGAGGGAGGGGGTGGCGGAGGGACGGACCTGGACGGGGAACGGCTTCTCAATGCGCTCGTACTCCATGGCGGCGCGTGGGTCGCGGAGGAGATCTGCGCCGTCGGCGGCGCGGCGCGTGGGCGGCGGCGGCGGCGCCCTCCTGGCGACAGAGAGAGGGGGAGGAGATCAAGGAAGGGAGTGTGTGATGAGGAGAGTTAAATAAATAAATGTGCAGCTCGGGAGTGAGTGTACTTTTGACCGCCCTTTGACGGACCGTGCTTCCAGGATGACTTTTATGCCCTCCGAGGTTGGCGAAGATTTACTCCCAGTGCCACACTCCCCCGTCTGCCCCAGCGCCGAGCATGAGGGCAGGACGGTAAATTTATGGGGGGCACAGGACGAGGCCTGAGGTGGTGATTACCTCACCGGCAGCAACGGCCGGCCACTCCGGCACTCCCCACTCTCACTCCTCGTCATCGGCCCAACTTTTTCTCACGCGCGCCCCTGTCACGAGCGAATGGGACCCAGCGTTTCGGGCCCGCATGGAAGCGGGTGCTACGGTGACGGGATAGGGAAGGGAAGCGCGGGGAGCCGGGGCCAGGACTGCCTGGCTGGGGCGTGCTCGCCGCCTATGGGCCCCACCGTTGCCGTTTCTTGTTCTTGTTCGTACTCCCATGGCTTTGGGCATGTGACCAGATTGTCACGACTAGCAACTACTATCCGGCCTGGCTATGTGGACCGTGATTGGTTCAGTGAACTGAAGCAGCTTAGCTAGCTTTTAGCTGCAGATTAGTGGGTGAGATCCTCTTTTTGTTTGTGCCGTGCTTAGGCATGTGGTGATGTGGATGGGACTGTTAAGTACTTACATTAGAGCGGTAGGCCACATTGGTACGATAGAACCTGTGTTTGTTCAGTGAGGACCACTGATGGGCGATGGCGATGCAACACGACTGTGCCCTTGGGGCCGACCGACCACAGGAGCAGATTATTCAGAAGTTTAGAGCCATGTGATCGAAGGTTTTACTACATGTCCACCACTGGATCTTCTTTGAGTCTTCACCGTGGCGGGCTTTATTGATCACTAACGGGCCCTTTGCAGACAGCAATAATGGAACGGATAGGAGTCGATAGAGAGCTGAAATTAAGGGCAACGAACAACTCCATAAAATGGAAAACCCAGGAGAAACTAAAGATTGGAGACAGCAGGGAATGAAGACGACGAAACTTTTCTGATGTGTGGATACGACCTGCATTTGGTGGCCATGGGAGGAAGCTCACAGGAAATTTTGAGGCTCGTTTCAATGGTGGGTTTCAGACTTTCAGACTAATTGTAGTCTTCTTTATTCAGATGCCCTTTCTGGTAGTCTTAAACTTCTCGAACTTGTGACCGACCGACCTGTCCCTCCCCCACTCCTCGGCCGCTCTGACTGACTGTGTAGGCTAGGAGCACCTTCGTCTTCCATCATCTCGCCATCGTCGACCGCATCGAGAATAAGCACCGGGCGCCGGCGATCGAGATGCTCCTCCGCCATCTGGCGCGGCCGCGGGCGGCGCCCTCCCGTGAGTGGCCTCGATTTCCTACTCCGAGAGAGCCATTCCCCCCTTCTTTGGTTATGTTGGGATTTTATTTATGTGGGTGTGCATCACTCAATCAATCAATGCAAGGATGAGGCAACAATTCGAGAATCCGACTAGTCAATTTCCGTGTTTTTGCAGATCTTAGTATTTGCCTGTAGCAATGTAGCATGCCCCCACCCTTGCAGTGTAGTGCCAGTAGTTGGTACTTGCAGTTGCAGATAGGGGAATACAATACTGTGATGCCGCTCTTGTTTTAAAGGATGGGATAAACTAAGGAGTTAACTCCAAATTTACAGTTTGCAAATAAACATCTGGGATTGGTTGCATTGCATTGCATCGGGTTTTCAGTCAAAATGTAAAATATTGACACCATCTGATCACTTTGTGTCTGTCTGTCTGTCGGCTTCACCCCACGATGGGCAAGCGAAACACTGAAAATAGTCAGTTGCCGGGCTATATCGCCCATGTTTCTTTCGTCTGATCGATGGAGCTGCAGTCTTGCTTTCTGTTGTATTTCTGCTCCAAATTTGACCAGAGGTCTTAATGTCTTAACGCTCAGTATGTTTGTTGTGATAGCTCTGAACTTTGCCTGATCCTAATGTATTGCAATGGCAGGTCACCACGGCCTCCATTCGCAGGGAGCTTGAGAAGGTTGAGGCCAAGGTTGACGAGTCCAGGAGATCGGTTCAGCAAGAGGATCTTCCCTGTCGTGGTGGTAGTGTTGCTGCTTTTCGAATATGATCAGGACGTTTCTATCAAGGAGCTGAAGGAGAGCGTCGCCAAGCTCAAGGAGGAGAAGGAGAAGGCGGCTTCCGCGACGATGGCATCAAGCTCTTCTGTGCCTGCTGCCTCTGAGCCTGAGCCTGATCCTGAGCCTGAGCCAGCCGACCGTCAATGGCACGTCCTGCGTGGGGGGCTCAACTTGAGATGAGATGATCCACCCTAGCCATTGTATGCTCCGTGTCCTGTAGCCTGACGAATTAACATACGTGTTCACCTTTTAGCGGGTTTTTTTTTTCGAGACCGGGACTTCACCTGTTTTTCATTAAGAGGAATAAATCTTTTAGCGGTTGCAATGCAACTGAGAAGGGTTAAGGCAGTTTTATGATAACATAGATCCTGTCTGTATGTACGTTGATGCTCTCATCAGAAGAGTAACATAACATTCTGCAGTTGAGCTCGTTGCCATGAGAGCACTGTTTGTAGTAAGGAAAGTTTCAAATATTTGTAGTAAGGATATTCTGGTATATGTAATAATCTAGCTTGCAGTTGAGCCATTTGATCCTTTGTAATACTGAGACCAGAGGCTGACTGAACCTGCACTCTTCATTCTGAAAAAGCTAGCTAGCCTCAGGTTCTCATTCTTTCTGCAGCTGTGTTCAATGGAATGCTGGCTTGTTCGCTCCTATGAATTTTGGGGCCAGCTCGTTCATGCCAGGACACAGCGAACGAGCTTGCCATTGCCAGTCCATTTGATATTCTTGAGCTCGAGTGTTCAGTTGCCTAGAAGAGGATCATCAAACAAACAATACTGTACAAATATGCCGTGAGATTTTTGTGGTTTGCGTTGCAAAGCACCGTCATTCACGCTGAATGGGAATGCTAGCTACTACGGACATCACACTAAACAAATGTTTAAACTTTTTTTTTTGAGAATAAACAAATGTTTAAACTTGAAATTGTCATGTTCCAACTACAACTGGCCATCTGCTTATTATCCGGGAGGAACTGCACACTATCCGTGTGACTGACAGCTCCACCCGTCAGGCCGTCACCCATGACTCATCATCGACATCGTCGACAAGCACCGGGGCGGGCGCCGGCGATCGAGATGCCCATCCGCTCCCGCTCCGTCACCCTACTCCGCCAACTGGCGCGGCGGTGGGCGCCGCCCTCCCTGACGGCGGCGGCGGCGACGGCTCCACCCCTGAGTGGCCTCGATTCCCTTCTCTCATTTAGTAGCTATAGGTAGCCCTCGAAAAAGTTATCCCCCACCCACCCACCCCCCGTCGGCTTCAAATGCGGCCACAGAGATCTTGCTTAACCTTCTGTTTGTTTGGGCTGTGATAGCTCAATTTTACTCTGATCCTAATGAATTGCAATGGCAGGAAACTGAGGCCAGCCACCACAGGAAGCTTAAGAAAGTTAAGGCCAAGGTTGACGAGTACAGGGAGCGGTGTTAGTGTTACTGGGGGATCTTCCCATGCATGGTGTCAGTGTTACTGATTGGCGAATGGAATCAGAGCAATTCTATCAAGGAGCTGAAGAAGAGCGTCGCCATGCTCAAGGAGGAGGTCTCATGATAATGTAGTTTTTTTTCGTCTGCAAAAAAAAAAAAAGATAGTGTTTTATTAACAAAACTTATGATAATGTAGTTGTTGTCTGTGTTGATGCTCTCATCAGAAGAGTAACATCTGGCAGTTAAGCTCGTTTGTACCTAGGTATTCTGCTATATGTAGCAATTTATCTATCTTCTTGCAGTTGAGGCATTGGACTGGTTTGTAATACAGAATCGTTCTTCACTCCTGAGATCAGATGCTGACTGAACCTGCACCTCCAGACTCCAGTTCCCTGACATGAACTGGAGTCTGGCATGGTGTGATGAGAGACTATTGCTCCCGGTGGGCTAGTGCTGGACGGAGGGCCCTGAGACCCCTGCTAGTTGCAAATAATTTAGCGAGTAATTAGTTTTTGTATTCTTAACCCTATGTAGGAGTCTGTTACTTAGGGGCGCGCCTCTCGAGCGTTATGTTGTGAACTCTGTCTTCTTCTTATTTATATAATGCCGGGTAACAGGTTCTTTCAAACAAAAAAAAATGAACCGGAGTCCGGACTATTTTCAATAAAAAATCTGAACTCATAAAGTGCAGGGAATTCATTTTTTATAACATTTTTTTTCTATTTTCAAAGTATTAGACAAGACAAAAGTCACAAAACATAGCTGTATTTATGCAATCTCATGTTATCTCTTCTGTGGATGAAACTTTGACCACATATAACTAGCGCCGGGTGTGATTTTCTCACAGTTTTCAAGACTTTTGGATAAGTTAAACATTTTAAATTAAATTAAACATCATATGTATCATGACATGCAGTTTTATATTTTTCATCTATAAATACAAATACCAGTAACCTAACAAAACTGATTTTGAGTAGGATTTTGTATTTTCTTTTGAATTTTTTTTGTATAAATGGTACAAAATTTGTTAGGTTGTACTATAAAATTTGTTCCTTGGTAGTAGAATTAGTACTAATCGTCTGCCGTGGTACAGTAAGCAGTAATCGTTTTGTCGTGGAGCGATTACATTTGGGGTTCGCCCTCCAATTAGATGAGTGAAGAAGTTGTTCAACCGTTAGAACGATTTCCTTACTAAACGTTTTCCCGTGGAACAATTGCATGTAATCCTTTTGCCATGGAACGATCATGCAATTGCACAAACAGAAACCATCGATTCCAAGAAAATCCAAGAATGAACATGTTCTCCATATAACTTACAGGTTCAGCCCAAAATTTGTATTCTACTACCACCACCATAGTAAGACTACTGCTTTCTGACCAATAGAGTAAGTTCACCAGACAGAGAAAGGAAGACGAAGAAGCAAACTATTGCATCTTTTGCACAGAGGAGTTGTAAGAAACAAAGGTAACTAGTTCAGTGGACGCATCCGATTTGTTTTATATAATGAAAATGGTGATAACCCATCCACCTCCAATCCTCCATCAGCATAGCACCAGCCCCTGCTGCAACACTAGACTAAAAATGGCAACGGGGAATTCCCCGTGGGGAAATTTTCTCCCCGTCCCCGCCGCCGCGCGGGGATTAATCCCGCCGGGGAACCCTATCCCCGACACAAACATACCATTGGAGGAGAAGAAAAGGGCGGAAGCGAATCTGTGGCATGGAAATTTGTTTGTTCACTTCCCAATCTCACAAAATCGAAAGAACAAAACAGCGTTGTTTCATCTGTCAAAAGTCAAAACCCAAAGAACGAGAAACATTGATAGTTCTATAGTTCAGATCACCGTGATTGAAAAGCTGCAGCTCCAAATAAAAAAAAAAATATCATAGTACTAGTATGGCATATTTACATGATCGATAAATTCTCACAAGCATCTCGCATGATTCAGCTGCATCAACTAAATAAAGACTAGGTCTTTCATGCCGCTGGTGGTTGCAAGAGAGCGAGGGAGGGGCATCGAGGGCAGATCTGATGGGCGTCGGAGGTCATGCGCGTACGAGTCCGCCGCCGACGGTCGCTCAGGCTGTGGACCAAGCTGCTCGTCGTTGGATCGGGGCTTGATGGCGCCTTATATATATATACTCCGTGAGTTATTGGGGCTCTGGCGCCCTGGCCGCCTCATGCCTGCTTTCACGGGGCGGGTACGCGGGGATCGGGGTCGGGGGTCGGGGACATGCCAACCATCCCCGTCCCCGCCATCTCCGACGGGGACAACGTCTCTACCAGTTTTATCCCCATGAGGATTAAATTTTTTTCCGTCCTCATCGTCTAACGGAACGGAAGAATTCCTCGCGGAACATCGAGGATCGGGCACTAGACGGACCTGGAGAGCTGCTTGGATAGCTGGGTCCAATGGAGAGGTGCTCCGCTGGAATGACACCGTGTGCAAGTCTCCAAAATAGTCAGCTCAGTTGTAGCTGCAAGTTCACCCTCAACATACCTTCTCGTAGCCATCACTGCTCTAGAGGATTGATTCCTTGCGGTCATCCTCGCTAATGGGCCAGCAAATGTTAACATTTTCTTCGGAACACCTTGCCTTGCCATGAAGGGTGTCCAACACAAGATCCTCAAGCGAGACTGCGCTCTTGACAATGCAACATGCTAGCTCAACGAAGCTCCTTGCAGAGCTGAACCCTACGAGGTTCACACTCTTGAGGCAGCCAAGGCGATATTCAGGCAGCTGCCTCAAATCTGAGGAGCTTCCGTGAACTGATTCGTGCTCTAAATGTTTTGGACGAACCTGTAAATGCAAAGGATATTGAATTAATGGAACAGAGTGACTAGACTATATATTAGCAAGACAGGATGGACAGTGCCTTACATCCAAGAACAGAGTCTCCAAGGAAGGAGATGCGTCAAAGAAAGAAACCAGTGAAAAATAATAATCACAGCACAGGGAAAGGTGCCCTTCTCTGATAGTAATGCTCAGGTGCCTGAGGCAGAGGAATTTGGTAGGCAGCATTGGTACACTGACCGCCTGCACAACAAATTTGATGTTCAAATTATTTATAACACAAGGTAGGGCCACTGTAAAATGGATATATCACACTCCGCAGGTCCTAAAGTTTTAGAGCATTACCTCCTCAGTTGAAAACAATTCGAGACTTTCAAGATTTTGCATGAAGGACGGAATGTTAGACTATAATTAAGATGTGACATGAAGAGTCACGGTGCTGGCCTGTCTCCTAATCTTCCCAGTTATTGTTTCCATAAGCTGGCTGTTAAGATACGGAGGGGTTTAGCCTATATATGTAACCTTTTGGTAAATCAATGATTATTGCGTGAGTTGCATCCTGCTTTCATCGCTTTCACGGAAGCTCAGTTCGAGCATAACGGACGACGTTTGAACCTATCATGTTCAACTGCTTCATTTGCAAAGCTTCTGGAAGTGGGATTTTTATCGGTCCTCCGTCGGTATCGATACTGGAGAGATTTGGAGCTTTGCTACCTATCGCTTCCAGCCTCCGGCATGAACTAGCAATCAGGCACCTTAACTGCTTCAGAACACAAGGCATCTTCAGTAAATTTGTCTTCTCGCACTAAAAGAGCTCCAGCTGTTCCAAAGCCAAGGAGTTGGAAAGGAGGCACTCTAATTCATCCCCAGTAATACACACAGACCTCAGATGCAGACTAGTTAGGCTTCTCAAGGGCCCAGGTGTGGCAGTGGGATGGAAGGCACAAGAGCCTAGTTCAAGATGCCGAATTGAGTTCCTAACCCCATCACATAAAAGCGAGCATGGAAAGCTGTAATCCTTGTACAGTGTAAGGGTGAGCTCTTCAATCCCTGGTACAACAGCAATACGGACCCACCTGTCGGCATAAGAAAAGTTTCTGCGACCATAACCAAAAAACTCAAAATCAATCTCCAATATCTTCAAGCCAATGCCTGAGTGGTTTCTCAGAATGCTGTCAACTTTTTTCTCATAAGGAACACTGCTCATTCTGCAGCTATACTCTTCTGCCTCAAGTGTTTTCCAATTCAACGCAAGGTTGGGACGATGTCTCCAGGAATGTAGAAAGGCAGAAGAAATGCAAGCAGCACGAGCAGCAGCACGCATCGGCATTAGGGAATGTATATGATGCCAGATGTCCTGTATGCACAAGCGTGGGAGAAGATTTCAACATTAAACCCATATCGAATTTCATTCAGAGAAGGAAACCGGTAGAATTAAAACCACATGAGCACGATCGCACAAGGTGCACTACATTACATAGGTAGATGGTGCAGCTGAATGTAACAGTGGTAGGTAAACTGAGCATTGCATGAGAAGGTTTTTCCTAACTGCATCATTGATGCCTGCCATGCCATTGGCCAACACGAAAAGCAACAACCTTCAATTTTCTTGTAAGAACTGCATCAATACAGAGGCAAATGAAAATAATTTGACCTAATCTATGATTGAAGAAAGTGTTTAATATGTACTCAATGTGGGGAAAAACATATGTAATGTCAATGTTTCAGAACAAAATATATGTAATGTCAATGTGAGAGAAGGTAGGGGTAGAGAGTGACTGTGTGCCAAGTTGGACTGCCACGTAGGCAAAACTAGCACCACGTCTGTAAAACCACTTATCCAAACCGCCTCAGGGGATTATTTGACCGGTTTTGAAAGTTGAAGGGGTAGGAAAACCGTTTTGTAATTTAGGAGGGCTAAGTATTCCAGGTATCAAAGTTTCGGGGGTAATGTAGACTTTTTCCGCTAACCATGTGATATAGCACACCACAGTGGGAACCATAACAAATGGTGGCACTAAAAGATGAAGCATCTATGAGTTTGGATGTGATATAGCTCGCATAATCGTATGAGTTAGTGTGGACGCAGCAGTCATGGTGTATGTGAAGTTGCAATATAGGGTATGGATTCCATGTGGGCGCACCTCGGAGGCATGGGACTGAGCATCCGGCCGGATGCATCGCCGTGCTGGGAATCACCGCCGTCATCAGCTAGTGCAGAGGGCAAGCCCTGTCCTTCATTCGCTGCAGCATCGGATCCATCTGCAATCCGACAAACATGGTTGGCAGAAGAGTCGTCAATCACAATCACTAGAAAGTAGAAATCTCCTCCCAGAATCGAATTTTTAGCAACCGAGTGAACCGAGAAGATAGGACAAGGAGGGGAGGGGCGCGGCGAGGGAGTCGATGCTTACCCCGAGCTAGGATTTGGGGGCGATGCCGCTGTTGTTCGTTGTTCAGGGACATGGAGCCGCTCCAGCGCCAGCAGCCCTTGATCGATCTAGCAGAGAAATTCAAAAATCTCTTCCGTCGCCTTTTCCCTGGATCCCTCTTTGTATTTTTTCTGTCTGTATATATATTTCTTTAATTTCCCATATTTGTGGTAATAATTCTGTAATTAATTATAAACGATCAGCTTTTTAAAAAAAAAACAGTCCGGCTTCGAAATTATTTTCTATAATAGTGTCGGTTGTTGTTTGTATATATATCTTCTATATTCTAATCCTAATCCAAATAAATTTCTCTAATCGTTTTTATATCATTAAATATATAGTATTTTTAGTAACCTGAATAGAAATTCGAATTTAAATTATTTTACTTTTTTGTCCATTTCAGTTTCAGTCTCTTTTTTTGTTCACGTTTCTATATTCAACAAGAAAAAAAGAATGCACACAAATGGATCACAAGGGAACAGGAGCATGTTGTTTTTATATTGCATGATTGAAGTGGTTTCCACACGCGTCAAAACTACAAGTCTTTTATTTATGTTAAAAAAAAGTCAATGATCAACCAAGTAACCTAAATAGAAACTCTAATCCAGATATTTTTACTCTGTTTCATGTCCTTTTCAGTTGTTCCTTTTTTTCCCTTGTATCTATTCAATAAGAGAAAACATGCATACAAAGGATAAAAAAGGAACAGAAGCCCGTTGTTTTCGAAATTGTATGAGTAGAGTCATTTCCACTCTTCAATAACTAGAAATTTATGTTTTAGAAAAAGAAACCAAGGGTCAACCAACGCCATGTTTTATTTCCAAGCAAAACTACACGAATAATTTGTGGTAAAAATTTTTGTTTCTTAGAAAAGAGTCAATGGTCAATAGGCCTATAATGTTATAATTTTTTTATATTTAATTAGTAGAAAAATCCAAAAACTACCTGAGTCATAAACAGCAAACACGGAAAAAAAACACGGACATTAGGTACCATTTTCCCATCACCCATTGCTATAAATATTTGTTAGTTTGTTTTTCCCATGGCAAAGTGACATGTTTGCTAAATTCTCTAATTTTGCATATTCATAGTAACTAGGTGACTGCCCGTGCGTTACAACGGGAAGGACAATCATGTATTCCAACCTTTTTTCACACCAGCAGAGCTAAAAAAACAAATGTTTATCTAAAATCGGGTCCATCCAAAATTATTTGACTTGTAGGATCATACATGTTCCATGCCCTTTTTTTTGTTTATCATGACGGCCAAATATCCAATGATACATTCGTGTTATTTGAATTATTTGAAGACAAGGCTTTTTATTGAAAAAAATATTCATTACAAAACACCAGTATATAGTCTAGGTGAATGATATAAATGGCAAGGCTTGACACAGGAAAGCTAAAAAAATAATAGAAGACTTGAGGTTGCGCCTTGAAGAACTTACAAAACTGAGTTCACAATCATGTGAAACAACTTGAGAAACAAAATGCCCATACTCAAACGATCAATAGACAACAGGGAAATGTATACATTAATTTTCGAACTCTCTTGATAGCATGAAATACATAAATGATAGCAGAGGGCTGGAGACGCCAGGGAGTGACAGCTGTTGTGGATGTAAAAGCGTCCAATCTGCTGTTCATCTGAGCCTCCTAGGTTTATATATGGGCCACAAGCCCCCACTCTCCTCTCTCTGCAGGGAACAAATCATTGCTATGTTAACATAAAGCTCAGACCATCACTACTGATAAAGGTACACATTGGTTAGGCATATACTACTGATTAATGGTCCGGCACAGGCCGATCAGAAATCGGACTTCTTGTCCGAATCGGTACGCATATGTTCAAAGGAAACCATTTCTATTATTATAGGTGGTGACTTTAATATGATTTGCGGATCAAATGAGAAAAATAATGACAACTACAGTGATAGGTGGCCTTTCATGTTCAATGCTGTCATTGATATCTTAAATCTTAGAGAGATAGAGCTATCAGGGAGGAAGTTCACTTGGGCAAACAATTTGCCAAACCAAACTTTTGAAAAATTAGACAAAGTTTTAGTATGTACAGAGTTCGAGTCAAAATTCACACTCTCCACTGTGCATCCTCTCACTAGAGAAATTCTCGACCATACTCCGCTACTATTCTATACAAATAATTCGTCCACAACTTATCAACCTCAATTCAAATTTGAATTAGGCTGGTTGTTAAGAGATGGCTTTTATGAGATGGTTTTAGAGGTATGGCAGAATACTCTAGTTGTAGGTTCACCTATTGAGAAATGACAAACAAAAATTAGAAGACTTCGTCAGTATCTTAGAGGTTGGGCGAAACATGTGAGTGGAATATATAAAAAAGAGAAAGCAACTCTATTAGATAAATTGGATGAACTAGATAAAAAGGCAGAACTTACCCTGCTAAATGATGCCGAACGTGATTTAAAGCATGTACTAAATAAAAGACTTGCTGAATTACTTAGAGAAGAGGAACTAAAATGGTACCAGAGGGCTAAGGTGAAGCATCTCTTAGAAGGAGACGCCAATACTAAATATTACCATTTGCTAGTCAACGGTAGGCATAGGAAGACTCGTATTTTCCAGCTTGAGGATGGTAATGGTATTATAATTGGTGATCCTCAGCTTAAGGAGCATATTACTAGTTATTACAAAAACGTGTTCGGTCCTTCTGATGAGTCGCTAATTTCATTAGACGAATCTCGAACAGAGGACATCCCTCAGGTGTCGTACGTGGAAAATGAGTCTTTGACTGAGCCTTTCACTTGTGAGGAAATTAAAACTGCAATCTTCCAAATAGAACATAACAAGGCTCCTGGACCGGATGGTTTCCCTCCGGAGTTCTATCAAGCATTTTGGGGTGTAATTAAAGATGATTTGATGGCTTTGTTTTCAGAATTTCATCAAGGAAGCTTACTTATGAATCGTCTCAACTTTGGTAACATTATTCTATTACCAAAAAAGAATGATGCAAGAGTCATCTAACAATACAGACCCATCTGTTTATTGAATGTCTCTTCAAAATATTCACAAAAGTGACAATAAATAGATTAACTACCATTGCTCAAAAACTGATAAGACCAACCCAGACTGCCTTTTTACTAGGAAGAAATATTATAGAGGGTGTTGTTATATTACATGAAACGATTCACGAACTACACACGAAAAAAAGAGACAGTGTAATCTTTAAAATTGATTTCGAAAAAGCGTATGATAAAGTGAACTGGAGTTTTCTACAGCAAACATTAAGAATGAAAGGTTTTTCACAAAAATGGCGTGAATGGGTACAGATGTTTACACAGGGTGGAAATGTAAATATTAAGGTCAATGACCAACTTGGGTCTTATTTCCAGACTAAGAAAGGCTTAAGGCAAGGTGACCCAATATCTCCCATACTATTCAATATAGTTGTAGATATGTTGGCTATACTAATTGCCAGAGAAAAAGAAGCAGGACATATAGAAGGGGTCATTCCTCATCTGATTCAGGATGGTTTGTCCATTCTTCAATATGCGGATGACACAGTGATCTTCATGAGCCATGATGTTGACAAAACAGTTAATATGGAACTCTTATTAACCACTTTTGAGCAACTATCTGGCTTAAAAATAAATTTTCATAAAAGCGAGGTCTTTTGTTTCGAAAAAGCTAAAGATCATGAACAGTTCTATTCGCAGTTGTTTGGATGTGCCATTGAAAAATACCCATTTCGCTATTTGGGTTTACCAATACATTTTAGAAAGCTATTAAATAAAGACTAGAACTGTATTGAAGAGAGAATTAAAAAAAACTTAGTGATTGGAAAGGGAAAATGCTTACAGGCAGTGGTCGATTGGTCCTTATAAACTCGGTGCTATCTAGCTTATCGATGTTTATGATGTCTTTTTTGAGCTCCCTAAAGGGGTACTCAAAACAATTGACTGCTTTCGATCTCGTTTCTACTGGCAAAATAACCAACATAAGCAAAAATACAGGTTAGTAAAATAGAAAGTTATGTGTCAACCCAAGGACTAAGGTGGTCTAGGGATCCAGAATTTTGAGGTTCAAAACAAATGTTTGCTGAGTAAGTAGCTTTTTAAGTTACTCAATGAGGATGGATTGTGGCAAGAATTATTAAGAAATAAGTATTTTAAAAATAAGACGCTAGGAAGCTGTAAAAACAAACCAACAAACTCGCATTTTTGGAAGAGTCCGATAAATGTTAAGGATACCTTTATGAAGCTAGGACATTTTAATGTCAAGGATGGGTCACAAACATATTTTTGGTTGATACTTGGCTGGGTAGTAAAACTCTTAAAGATAGGTTTCCTGGGTTGTTTAATATTGTAAAAAGAAAACAAGATACAATTGCCACAGGTATGAGTTTTCCCTTACTAAACATTTCTTTTAGTAGAAATTTGGTGGGTGCAAACTTGACAAAATGGCTCCGCATTGTTGCTTCCTTACAACAAATTAACTTACTACAGGAAAGAGATGTGTTTGTTTGGGACTTAAAAGCCTCCGGAGTTTTCACGGTCAAGTCTATGTATGCTGTATTAATTAACAATGGGGCGAGGGTGTCGCTAGATATTTGGCAAACGAAGCTGCCGATGAAAATTAAAATTTTCATGTGGTATTTAAAAAGAGGAGTTATTCTAACCAAAGATAATTTGGCTAGGAGAAATTGGAATGGAGATAAACAGTGTTGCCTCTGTAATCTCCCAGAAACGATTCATCACCTCTTTTTTTATTGCTTCTATGCTAAATTTTTGTAGCGTTCTATACATATACTTTTTGGATTAACACCTCCTTTAAATATAGATGATTTGTTTTATAATTGGTCTAAGTTGGGGAACAAAAAATATAATACATTGTTACTAACAGCAGCTGCTGCCCTTCTCTGGACGATTTGGATAACGAGAAATGAGGTGGTTTTTGACAAATGCAAACCAAAATCTCTTTTGCAGGTACTATTTTGAGGAACACATTGGCTGTGTCAATGGGCAATCTTGCTATGGCGCGAAGATCTTTAGGATCAATTGACCTCTGTGGCACAATATCTAGAAATGTTGGCATTAGTTTTCTTGGGTTCAAATGGTTGGCTGTCGCAGAGACATATCAGTTATGTTTAGTCAAAAACTTTTACCTGTTCCGTTTGTGGGGTGTGCAGTTGTAAGTTTTGTACTTCAGCCGAACTTTTGTGTCGAGTGGTGCAGTCTGTAATAATTGACATGATTCCATCCTCGGATAGATGAAGCCAGATTTTATTATCCTTTATAAAAAAATATGTCTTATTAAATGGTAGTACCATACAGAACATATTAATCGATCCAGTATCCATAACAGTATAAATATGGATATCATGTACATATATATAAAGAAAAGGGATATGGCAAGGGATATCTGAAGAACTGGCAGGGTAAAATAAACAAATAACGTCGATATCAGCATGGTTCAATATGGGGCATCTGAAGACCTTTTTTCATCCCTTTTCTTTGAGACAGTGGACATCTCAAGAATTGACAAGGCAAAATCTAAAAAAAGAGAATTGATAAGGCAAAATTTTAACAGGTGAAGGCTACCTGAAGTTGCACAGGAAATACCAGTAGTGTGATGTCCTTATGGTCAGACTAACTATTAAATGCAATGCTTTCTCTTGCTACTAATTAGGTAGCTTACCCAGATCTCTCGAGGCTTCCTGATGCAGAGAAAATTCACAGCAGAGTAGTAGGGCCCCTAGATGTAAACAAAAAACTGACTCAATCTTTCACAAATCAGCCATCTATCTATTTAAATTTTTTTTAAAAAAAAACATGGCTGAAGAGCTATTGTGCTATCTAAAATTACATAAACAAGTATGAGCCTGAACTGAAACTTGCTGCCAGTAAACCGCAGGAACAAAACAACCCCCTTTTCCTTTGATCACATGTTCCAAGCATCAGACAGTGTGGACACAATCATGGCTGAAGAGCTATCTGCTCATCCAGCATTGTTGGTTGACAGGGAGGGCAGGGTGGCAGGTGTATGCCAGACCAAGTGTGTGTAGGCACAAATATGGAATGTTTTATAATTCAATGTCATTACTTTAAAGTACATCATATATAAGTTACCACGAAGAAAAATTGACAAGAGCAAACTGATTGAGGCGGGGGAACCTCTGCTGAACCTATACCTCAGATTGCATACTGAATGAAGGCTTTGTACAGCCTCTGAACATTTCCTTTTGCGAAGCTATCCTTATATTACCAAATCATCTCCGCTGTCGCGACATTCGGTTCGTTACTCAGTACAACCGCGCTACTCCGCCATTCGGTGACGATTTATGTTACGTGTATCCTTTAGGATGGTCACGGTTCCTCGCCGTGACTATCCTAGAGACTATAAACTTTTTTGATTCCACTTAATGAAGCACGTGTCAAGGCACGCTTTCAAAAAAATATATTACCAAATCATATCAATACAATTTCTTCTGCCAGCTAATCTGAAAGGATATAGGCACATAATGCATTCCTTAAAAATCCACTAACATTAAGAAAAAGGTTTTGTGGGTGGTGAGTCAATGCCATAATGAAAGGCTGTGAACACTGCCATTTTTCTTAGGTCCTTCTTGCTTTACCAAGAGGGATCTAATAATTCGAGACTATAATTATTCCAAAGGTTGAAAATTGGTGAGTTATGCCAACAAATAGAGGGTTCCAGAGAAGGGTTCAGACTAGCGGCTTCACCACCGCGTGGCAGACGGGTACATTTAACAATTTTTTGTAGCAGACGGATAAAATAATGATAAAAATAGAAAAACAATCCAGCAGCGTGCCGTAATATATAATATCGGCACTCCAAATAACCCTAGCACACCTCCCTCCGTCTCATTTTCAGTCTTGGCGCCGCCAGCTCCCTCCAACGCACTGCTAGGGTTACGGCACCTCTCAGATCGGCCGGCCGCCTCTTCCCGGAGCGTGGGCTGCGCCGCTCCTCCTCTCGACGCACCGTGAACCTGCTGCAAAAAGGCTCGCCGATCTCCAGGTGAGAACGTGAGATGCGTACGGATGTTACTTTTGTTTGTTTATTGTTTTTTTTTGAACTTGTTTGTTTATTGTTAGATCTTCCTATACAAATCGGGCGATCCAAGCAGTATAAAAAAAAATACGGATGGGTGAACACGTGCTTATTTGGTTTCCAGTTCGCACTCATCTTCTCATTCCAACCTGTAGTGTGTGTTAGGGCCTATTTGGCGGGGATTCTACAGCTCCATATTCACCATGTTCAGCCCCTCCACTGAAAATTTACCAAAACCGTCCAGAATCCACCAAATCCAGATTCACCGAAATGCTGGATCTAGAGGCCAAAATAGTGCGGCTGGCCAGATTAGTGCGGTAACAGTACAAAATTATAAACTTGTTTATTTATTGGTTTGCTAGGATGGAGGGCTGAACGCATTAGTAGAGAGAGGTTGCTACATTGTGCTTGTGCAGCAGCAGCTGTTTATTATTTGTTTACTATTGTTGAAGGCATTAATTAGTTTTGACAAATTAGCTAGTGAAGGGCCGGTGATTAGCGCTTTTATTCATATGCAAGCTTTAACAATTCTATATTCATGTTTATTGCCTTATCAAAATAACAGGCCAACTTATGTTACTGTGTTTGATAGATGAGTACAATTAACCTCTACAAAAATTAACTTGCAGAGTTTGTAAAACCAGCCAGCTTTTATATTATTGGTTTGCAGTGCACTCATCTATAGAATCCAACTTATTGCCTACATACTGGATAGGATGATGACATTCTATTAGTTTGCACTCTGAATTAAACACATTTGCCTTAAGTTTCAAAGTACATATGATTATTATGCATGATGTGATCAGTGACGATGATCTCTCTACTGATACAGTTTTTATCGTTGCAGCTTAAGTCATGTCGATGGAAGACCGTAGCTGGATGTACCAAGGATGGAGTGACAATGGCCGCCAGTCAGAAGATTGGGTTCGCAAGGCAGATGCTTTTCTTGACCTAGCTTTCAGTAGTGTCTCCAATGCTGAAAGATCAGGAATACCTTGCCCGTGCACTGACTGTCGAAATGGAGTGAGGCAGAGGAGGACTGTGTTAAGTATGCATCTGTTCAAGAGAGGGTTTATGCTTGGGTACACAAGATGGACGGAACATGGAGAGAGCCCTATTAGTACTGTGCCTACAGCGGGACATGCACGCAACACTCCTGATGTTGTTCTTGGTGATGCAAAGCATGCAGGCAGTGTAGAAGAGGAACCGACGGCAGATGCTAAGGCATTTTCCGCCATGTCGTGTGCTGCAGAAGAGCCGCTCCATTATCGCACTAGTCTTTCAACAACAACAATAACAACATAGCCTTTTGTCCCAAGCAAGTTAGGGTAGGCTAGAGATGAAACCTAAAAAAGACATGAAAACAAAGAACACATAAATGATACAAGAAAAAAGATTATGGTTCAGGCACGTTAATTGTTAGTCTCCAAGCGCTCCTATTCATAGCTAAATCCTTAGGGATATTTCACTCCTTAAGGTCTCTCTTAACCGATTCGTTCCAAGTCAGTTTAGGTCAACCTCTACCGCTCTTTACATTTAGACCCGCTTTAGAACCCTACTACGCACCGGCGCCTCAGGAGGCCTTCGTTGGACATGGCCAAACCATCTCAACCGGTGTTGAATCAATTTTTCCTCAATTGGTGCCACCCCAACCCTATCCCGAATATTATCGTTCCGGACTCTATCCCTCCTTGTGTGTCCACAACACCATCATAACATACGCATCTCTGCTACACATAATTGTTGAATATGTCACCTTTTTGTAGGCCAACATTTAGCACCGTATAACATCGCCGGACGAATCGCTGTCCTATAAAACTTACCTTTCAACTTCTGAGGCACCTTTCTGTCACAGAGGACGCCTGAAGCTTGACGCCATTTCAACCAACCGGCTGAAATTCTATGCCTAACATCTTCATCAATGTCGCCATCCTTTTATAGCATCGATTCTAAATACAGAAAAGTATCCTTCTTGGCCACCACTTGCCCATCGAGGTTAACGTCTCCCTCCTCATTCCTAGTAGCGCTGAAATCGCACCTTATGTACTCGGTCTTGGTCCTACTAAGTCTAAACCCTTTCGACTCTAACGTGTGCCTTCATAGTTCTAACTTCCTATTAACCCCTGCCCTAGTCTCATCCACTAGCACCACATCATCAGCAAAGAGCATACACCAAGGGATATCACCTTGTATGTCTCTTGTGACCTCATCCATCACCAAAGCAAATAAATAAGGGCTCAATGCTGACCCTTGATGTAGTTCTATTTTAATTGAAAAGTCACTGGTGTCGCCATCATATTTTCGGACACACGTCACCACATCCCTGTACATATCCTCGATGAGGGTAATGTACTTAGTTGGGACTTTGTGCTTTTCCAAGGCCCACCACATGACATTTCTCGGTACTTTGTCATATGCCTTCTCGAGGTCAATAAAGACCATGTGCAAGTCCTTCTTCTGCTCCCTATATCTCTCCATCAGCTGTCGTAATAAGAAAATTGCCTCCATGGTCAACCTATCAGACATAAACCCAAATTGGTTTTGGGTCACACTAGTCTTCCACAGCTAACATTTGTTGCACATTTGATGGCACTAAGTCACAGCACAACCTCTCCACAGAAAGCATTGATGCATTATTGAGTTTGCTTGATGATGCCCTACCTGAGAACCATAAAGTGCCAAAGACAGTGAATGAGTGCAATTCTATCCTTAGTGGTCTAAACATACCACATGGTGCCTGTGTAAACAATTGTGTGGTATGCAAGGAACATGGTCCGATCAAGGAAGAATATGATGAGAGCGAGGAAGATTGGTCTGACTGATGATGTCAGCACAGCACATGGCTTGGAGGGGCTTGCCTTGCATGTTAGCTTAAAGCATTTGGTCATCCGGTGATCTGGTTCAACATCAAGGTTGCTAGGGATGTTTATTGAGTAGAGTATGAAGTAGGGATGTTTGTAAGAGTATCTGTGATCACATCATCTATGTTACTATGTATGAACTCATGAATCTCATGAATGCTTGTGTAACAACCCAAAAATTCGAACTACAAATTTTTTTTTCGACAAAACCTCGAGTGATGTGGTGCGACATGTCATCATCTACCCCTTACATATGCATCAACCCTAGCATGTCATGCATGGCATCCATATGTTGCAAGTTAATTAATATCTCATAACAATGCTCTATGTTCGCTTGTTACATTTTAATGTTTCGTTTATTTAATCATCATGTTGCATTAAAAAGAGTGATTTGGATTCTTATTTGGTTTATGTGCTGGTTATTAAAAATAACAAC
>CM041637.1:49191637-49239518 GCA_023333625.1 Bothriochloa decipiens | reverse complement strand
TTGCATAGCATATTTATACAAGTTCCTACCTACTACAAGGTACAAGGTATGGGTCTCTACTTCCCCCAACTACTCATAGTCCTATTCTCACCTACTCCTAGTACTATACACACATCAGTCGGAATGACCGATGTACCTCTACCTACTCCCCACCATGCTACTACAGCACTGGTGAACCATGCCCTGCCGCACCACGCCCTCGAGTGGACTGGGGCAGCAGGCTCTGTCCTGCCCATGACTCCCCCTCGAGTGGACCCCTCGAGTAGACTGCGGGAGGGAGAACCGGGGGGTAGCAGCAGATTGGGTCCGCAACACGGATGCTTTTCTTGACCTTGCTTTTAGTGGTGTCTCTAATCCTAATGCTGAAGCAACAAGGGTACCCTTCCCGCGCACCCAGTGTCAAAATAGAATCAGGCGGAGGAGGGCTGTGCTAAGGATGCATCTGTCTAAGAGAGGGTTTATGCCTGGGTACACTAGATGGACAGAACATGGAGAGAGCCCTGCTACTACTGTGCCTAAAGCGGGACATGCACGCAACACTCCTGATGAATCAGATACAACGAGAGCTGATGTTGGTGATGCAAAGCATGCAGGCAGTGTGGAAGAGGAACCAACAACAGATGCTAAGGCATTCTCTGCCATGTTGCGTGCTGCTCAAGAGCCGCTCCATCATCGCACTAGTATTCCACAGCTAACAGCAGTTGCACATTTGATGGCATCCAAGTCACGGCTCAACTTCTCTGAAAAATGCATGAATGCAATATTGGGTTTGTTTGATGATGTCCTACCTGAGAACCACAAAATGCCAAAGACAGTGAATGAGTGCAAGTCTCTCCTTAGCAGTCTCAAAATGCCACATGATGCTTGTGTAGACAATTGTATGATGTGCAACCAAGAAGGTCGTCAGAGCCAGCAAGAACGTGATGAGAGCGAGGACGAGGAAGAATTGTTTGCTACGAATCCGTACAAGAGTATGGAGTAGATCTGTGATGTCACATCTTTCAACTATCTATATGTATGAACTCGTGAATGTTTGGTTGGATGAAATTGTTTGAAGTTGGATTCAAAATAGTTTCCTATTTAATTCCAAATTCTAATTTTGTTTGTGATTTCAGTTACCAAATCTGTATTGGAATTCGAGTACGAGTTCCATGCTACATGCTGTTTGCAAAGAGGTCATTATTTCCCTGAGACTGAATTACTGAACTTTCTAGGGAAAGCTTGTTGCTGTGTCAGATTCATTCTCTTGAGAAATCATTTCCCCGTAGGTATGGCTGCCTAGGGAAATAGTTTCCCTGCTGTTTTTGAACCTTTGCAAGGAAGATAAATCCCAGGGGAACTAGCTTTTTAGTATTAGTGTTGCAATCCAAAACTCATCAGCGTATGGAATCAAGCATGCATGCTTGTGCTTGAAATCTCCAGTGTGTCAATCAGCTGGCTGCTGAGCCATGCATGTTGCATGTTTTCTCTACCAGGAATCATCTGAAATATGCAGGGATGTTGTAGCTATTATTTATAAAAAAATTTGAATCAAGAGAACTAAAAAAATGGATGTTTTTTGTTCTCTGTACTTTTGAGACCTTTGTTTGCCCTTATTGGCTTTAATAAATTTCTGTAGGGGCTTCTGCCCCTCCAGCTCTTTCAAAAAAAAAAGACTCAAAAATGGATTTATTTAAGGAGAGATGGAGGGAGTATTTTATTTTATTTAACAAAAAAGGTTTTCATGCCATTTGTCACGTTGGAGTTGGGCCCCTTTATTAAGGGGCAAGTTCCTTCCATTTCTTTCTTCACCTGCAAGTCTGCGCAACTACGTTTCTGCTAGCTCCAGCCGCCGGCCTCTCACTCGCTCCGATCCAAAACACCCTAGCTCTCGTCGAGATGCCACCGATCCTCGGCTCGCTCTCGCCCGGCGCGATCCGCCTCCGTCACCTGTTGGCGCGGTCAGCGCCGGCGCCTAGCAGCAGCATTGTTCCCAACGCCGCCACGCTGGCCACGGCGACGACGCCGGTGAGTGTATATTCTCCTCCGATCGCCCTGCCGGCCGGTAATTACTTTGATCCCTTGGATTAATCCAATTCGTCCTCGCTTTAATTACATAGGTGGCCTCGCCTTCATGAAAATCTTGTCCGAACATTACATTATCATCAGTATCATGTATCTCAATAACTTTGCCGACCTATGTACTGTATGTGATTCTACGTTTTTGCAACCTACATACGTTGATTCTATATACGCTTTTGCAGAATAGACGCGGCTTGTGCAACTACACAAAGTGCAAGAAGCGCTACCACTGGCTAACCTGGAGAGTACTACCAGTCCTGGGGCTAGTCTTCTGGTATAGCCAGGAAAAACAGAACAAGCGCATCAAGAAGCTCAAGGAGAGTGTGGCCGAGCTCAACAGGGAGAAGGAGAAGGAGAAGGAGAAGGAGAAGGAGAAGGAGAAGGAGAAGACGGGTTGTAGTTGCTGTAGTTGCTCCGCTCCTCCTGCAAGGGGCGCCACGACGGCCTCTAGTACTACTGATGCTGCAGCTCCTACTTCTAGTACTACTGATGTTGCAGCTCCAGCTCCTACGTCCCATCCATAAATATTATTGTGGTTTCAGCATACAGACCGCAATATTACCTTTGCTTATTCTAGACCATAAATATTGCCACATTATTTTCTCTTTATATGTAACCACTTACTTAATTCCCATCACATTATGAGTCCAGTACAGTCGTTTACCTTCTTCAGTATACTTATATAGGTTGACAGAGAAACAGAGCACACCGAGATGACTCGGAAGTACTTGAATTCGATCCAACCGGAAGATGCCACTCACATCATCACATGCATGTCACATCCATTCTCTCTACAAAATGAAAATACAAATTAATTGACAATTACTAAGTTTTTCTTTGACAACTAGCATATATTATATTATCATAGCAACCAAATTACAAAAAGGTCCTCCATAGAGGACCAAATTACAATGAAGCACAGGAGCTGAGCAAGGAGATGACTCTGTTCATGGCGTTGGAGACGATGTAGCCGCCGGTGGAGGGTTGCAGGGGGGCCGAGGACGCATACACCCGGGTGGATTGGCCGCACAGAGCGATGGCTGAAGTCGGGCTAGGCAAGCTAGTGGAGAAGTCGAACACCGGTGACCGAAGGATCATGCGGTGTAAGTCGTCACCGGATGTTGAAGATGAGACTCGAACCTGCATCCCAGGGGAGGCGGTGCCGATGCACCAACTCCATGAGGGGAGCCGCCTAGTTACAGAGAACTCCAGGACCAGAGGTTGCCGTGGAGGGGAGGAATCGAGCGGGCGAGCGGAGTCGGGGAAGGCGGGGGATGTGACCGGAGTGGGCAGGAGACGAAAGGCACCAGGGATCAGATCCACCTAATAAGGGTCTTGATCCATAGATATAGCCTGCAAATCGCCCTCTTCTCCGGACGAGTCGGGGTCGGATCCATGGAATCCCAAGCAATTGTGGTTGGGGATGGGTGGAGATGGAACTGCTCGAGGGGGCGATTTTATTTTATTCTTACTAACCTAAGAAGCGACGGCGGCGGCGACGATGAGGGTACCGAGGAATATGGCACCGGTGACGAAGATGACGACCTCCCGGTAGCTCTTACCACAACGGCGATGGCCATATAGGCACTTAAACTACGAAATCGAACTGCTATCTACTATTCTACAGGCTACAGAGAGCGGGGACCCTCTCCCTGCACACTCTGGCGAGCTCGCCGGAGTCGGCGGGGAGGGGGCCGATGGGATGCGGTGGAGCCGCCTAGAAGGAAGCGGTCCTTCAAGGCGAAGGAAAGCGGCTCACTCTCGACAATTACTAAGTTGACAAAACATATATCTGTAGTACAGTTTCAGGGACACTAAGCAAGCGTTAGGTCACGTGCCTAAATTAAAATACAGTGGAAAATAAAAAAAGAGAACCGGATATATTTTCGGTCACAAAGTTATATCGATCCCAGACAAACCAAAACCATATATGCATTATCCCACACAAATCTGTACATATGAACACCAGACCACTTTTTTGTTTGGATCTCCTAATTTTTACCTCAACTCGAAGACTCCATTGAACTGACTTGAGGACAGGAAAAAAGGAAATAAAAAGTAGAATGGAAAATAAAAAATAGAATAGAGATGCAGTGAGGGAAAAAATAAGAAATAGAATGGTAATGTAAAAGAGCTGCCAATGAAAAAAGGGCATGAAAAACAAAATTGAAGACCTTTAAAAAAGAATGGATATGCACTTGAAAGAAAAAAAAAATCAGAAATGGACATTCAAAAGAATGGATATGCACTTGAAAGAAAGAAAAATCAGAAATGGCCACGCAAAAGAATGGATATGCACTTCAAAGTAAAACAAAAAAAAATGGAGATGCAGGGTATCACCCTTAGAAAAAAAATGGCAGATGTATACATCACCCTTAGTCACTGACCAACCTATGTGATGGGTATCGTTGCTGGTTGGTTGTTTTGAAGAATGTTTTTAAGGTTCAATGCATCATTCATCTGAAAACAAGGGGGCATATGTTGACACTCAAAAATTTCTAGTGGTGGAATTGTTGTTGTGAATAAGTTATAATGGCCGTGGGCATAGTCGAGGTCAAGTGGTATCGTTAATGGAGAGAAAGATCACATGGAGAAGACGGTGAGCCATAAACGAGCTAGCCTAGTTGGCTAGGCCGGTTCACCCCCTTCAGTCGGCTTAGCCGGGTCGCCAAGCAGGCTAAGCTGACTCTGGCGATAGCTGGCCAAGACTGCTGCGCAGCCGACGAAGCCGGGTCCGGCGCTGGCCGACTAGGTCACTGTCGTGCCCCGTGAAAACCGGCTAAGCTGGGTGGCCTAGCCAGCTCATGCCTGATTTTGAACCGATTTCATCCTAAATCGTGTTTTGGTAAGTTTCTATCATGGGAGACTTGGAGATTATGATCCTGGAGTTGTTTTCTGCTGGGATAAGATCACCCCCTCTATTTATACGAAAGGATCATGGCTGATTGATCCCATCCTATCAATCAAACAAAAAGCACAATTATCTCCTCTTTTGCCCTAATTCTTTTCACCTCTCTACCTGTTGTCCGGTGTTTCTCTCCACGAGATTCATTGTCATCTTAGGCGGCCTTGCTCCTAAGAGATCCTCCATGTGCTTCGTCCCGACGAATCCTTCCGGAGGTGGTTCAAAGCCTTTTTAGCCATCAACGAGCTCTACATCGGCCCTATCGCTCTCTAGATCGGTTTGGTCGATTAAGCTTTGTTGTTGCTGCATTGCATGTTGTAGAGACAACCTTTTTTAGATGTCTATAGCTCACTGTTGTGTTGACACGGACCGGATTCGATCGTCAACACTATCTTCTAATTTATTATACTAAAGATTAGCCTTTTTTTTTAAAAAAAAAAAAAGAGGACCGGCTTGGTGCAGTTGGTGAGAAGAACACCCACTGAGCACTAGGTCCTGGGTTTGACGCCGTCTCTGCAAAGGGTAAGGATGGCCTCGGTTAAACCTTTCACTAGAACCCCCCTCAAGTGGGAGCTGCCTGATACTGGGTCTGCCTTTTTTTAGCCTTTAAAAAAAGAAAGGTCAAATTCTCTCTTACTCTCACTTTATACTATGACTATTCAAGGGCCTCTAACTCTAAGAATTGATTTAGTGACGGACGGGGTGAGTATTTTATTTTATCCACACCAAAAAAAATCTGATCGTCTTGCCATTTGTCACGCTGGAGTTGGGCCCCAATTTCCTTCCATTTCTTTCTTCACCTACAAGTCTGCAACTGCTTTGCATTTATGCTAGCTGCAGCCGCCGGCCGCCCGTCACTCTGATCCAAAAGACCAAAACCTTAACCCTGAGGAAGAAGGCAATCGAGCAACTCCCTAGCTCATCGAGATGCCGCCGATCCAAAGCTCGCTCCCGCTGCGCGCGATCCGCCTACGCACCTGTTGTTGCGGTCTTCGTCGCCAGCGCCGGCGCCTCCGCGCGCGCCCAGCAGCATTATTGTTCCCAACGTCGCCGCTGGCCACGGCGAGGACGACGCCGGTGAGTGCTAGTGTGTTTGCTCCTCCTCCGATCCGAATGCAGGCCTGTTATTTACTGATTCAATTCGTTAAGTTGTTATATTAATCTCCTCGGTCGATATGATGATGGATCCTCTCGCCGTCGTGGATGATGAATCGCTGCAGTGCACCAGCTAATAGATAAAACCACACACAGCTTCATTTCCGTCCCTTTACATCTGCCAAGAGTTTGTAAAAAAATCAATTCGTAAAAACCACATACCAAAAATATACTCCAAAAATAGTAGGAAGGAGTTCTTTTTTTGACACTAAAAATAGTTTTTAGGAAATATATAGGTACATTTATACACTCTTACGGTCGACTTTGAAAGAACAGATGATCGACCTGAATGTCTTGTCTTACTAGTAATCATTTATTTATCTGTTGCTCACTGTTCGTTGCCTTGCCTTCATGAAAATCTTGTCCGATAGACCATTATATTATAGAAGTATATATCTGAATAACTTATCGATCTATATACCGTCATTCTATGTTTTTACAACCTTATACCTCAACTGGAAGATCCCACTGAACTTACTTGAGGACAGAGAAAAATAGAATACAAAATAGAATGGAGATGCACAAAATGAATAAAAAATTGGAAAGAGCATTCAAATGAAGAAAAAATGGAAAGAACTGCCATAGAAAAAGGGAATTCAAAAATAGAATGAAGATGCACTGAAGGAAAAAAAATAGAATGTAGAGAGCTGCCATAGAGAAAACTAAAAAAATGGAAGAGCTGCCATAGAAAAAGGAGAATTCAAAAGTAAAATGAAGATGCACTTAAGGAAAAAAATCAAAATAGAAACAAATAAAATTGGAGATGCGGGGTATCGATCCCCGTACCTCTCGCATGCTAAGCGAGCGCTCTACCATCTGAGCTACATCCCCTCAGATGTTAGTTGTCTAAATATATTTATTTTTATATATTCTTTTTGCAAAGATTTGCGGTTTGCCTCAGTCCTTTGCTGCGGTTTGCTGGCAGATGCACAGACTTAGTTCAGAGCCGTCGCCATGGAAGCCGGCGGCTCCGGTGGCCGAGCCGCTTCCGTTACTCCCGCGCGTATGACCACCGTGTCCCGGCACTACTTCGGCGGCAGCGCGTCCGAGCGCCACCACGACCTCCGCGTCGACATCATCGAGGTACCTGCACCGTCCCATCTTTTCCTTCCTCACGCTCGCTGCGCGTCGGATGGATAGCTAGCCGAGAACAACCACTGCTCTGCTCATTTTCTGGGGCCTGGGGCCGGGCATTTCTTCCGGACAGTCTTTGCGGCATCTTTAAACCTCGGTGGCGTGTAGGCAGCGATCAGTACGCCGGTTGCCATGCTGGTGCCTGATGGAATGCCGAGCAAATGTTTGATAGTTTGCCGCCAAGGCGTTTGCTGCCTCGTGGTGCTACACGAAGCACGAGCCCATGGCTTGGACCGTTCTTTAGTTTTGTGCCCATGGTTCTGTTGCTGTGCTCTTGTGTCCTGACTTCCTTTTGGATGGGTTTACAATTTGCATACAGAACATTGAAGAGGACTACGGCATGTTTGTCTGGCCGTGCAGTGTCATTCTTGCAGAGTACGTGTGGCAGCAGAGATCACGGTTCTCTGCTTCTAGAGTTGTTGAGGTACTACTACTTCTCATCTTTGTGTTTGTTCAACGTCTCATCCACCAGTCACCGACGTGGTCCACTTGCTACTGTTACCAAATGTCCAAATGCCAATTGTAAATGTCACTGAGCAAGTGAACAATCGTAGGTCAATAGGAGTACTTGCTCGTGTGTCCTAAAGGCCTTGGTATTATTCTCCATGTGAGGCCCAAAAATACTCTCTTTATGGAATCCTGCATTCCTATGCACATACTGACGGAACGGAACAATACTAGAGTTGCTGAAAGGCCCACCAGCTTCAGCCGAAATCTACCGATATTCTACCAGCTGAACATCCCAATGCTCTTATCTAATTTGCACGTATGATTTGCAGCTTGGTGCTGGGACGTCACTGCCGGGATTAGTAGCTGCAAAGGTTGGAGCAGATGTAACACTAACAGACATTGCTCAGAATTCAGAAGTGAGCTCCAATCCGTCTTAGGAATCCTTATCGTTTGATCCTTGCCAGAATTTCATTATGGTTGATTTCCTCTTTGTTTTTACTGACTGTAGGTACTAAACAACATCAGAAGAATATGCACTCTCAATAACGCCAATTGTATTGTACGGTTTGATTTCTCGTACAGAGCTTTACATGTTCCATCCCATCTAATTCAGAGAGCTTAGGATTAGTCCAAAACATAAAGGTTTCAGGACTTACGTGGGGGAAATGGGATGAACTGGTATTTGATTTACATCCTGACATTATTCTTGGAGCTGATGTACTTTACGATTCAGCAAGTGAGCTACCATTCTACTATACCTTGTTCTTCAGTCTATCTATTACTGTTATTTCTTAAATGTGGATGATCATTTTGTGTTCCATTCACTGACTACCTACCGATCTCCATTTGTTTGGTTTTGTCATTGTTTTGGCTGACTGACATACCACTGCATCCATTTGGCAAGATTTTGATGATCTGTTTGCTACGGTGACCTTTCTGCTTGAAAATTCTTCTGGAGCGGTTTTCATAACCACCTATCACAACCGCAGGTACCAACGAATCATATATGCCTGCTCGCCAGAAAAAAAGAATCATTGTATCCATGTTCCACTTGGAAGAAGTGTGGAAAGGAACATTTCTGATAAATTTGTTGGATTTGTATTCGCAGTGGTCATCATCTGATTGAGTTTTTGATGGTCAAGTGGGGTTTGAAGTGTTTGAAACTGCTGGATGGTTTCTCCTTCCTGCCACCATGCAAGGCTGCTGCACTTCAGGGGAATATTCAGCTTGTTGAAATCGTGCTTGACAAGGAAAAGCATAAATGACCCTGAGGTGAGGTCACCTTTTCCCTGGATCAGAAAATCTGTAAGTGTTTGGAAGAATGGCTTGTGTTTCGTTTGTTACAGTTTTAATGTGTCCTTTGTTACAGTTTTACAGGAGTTGACAAAAAGCACAGAGAAATGGAATGACCTATTTGGTTCTCTGCATACATGTAGGAGTGACTCCATGTGAATTCATGCATTTGGACTGTCATCACAACGATGTTCTTTTCATTAGAAGAAACTCATGGGGAGCATTGTATCATGAATAGCCTATGCGTGCAAGAAAGAAAAAACAGAAAATGTTAGCAGATATGTACTCTTTCGTTCCACCTGTAAAGAATATGTTCGTTGCCTAAAAAAAGGTGCAAATATGTCCGTTATTTTATTCATGTATTCAAATCAATGAGCTAAATGCATATCTTTCCACAACGGGATTTTCTCAATTTTTTGTTGAAATGCTCCTTTATCTTTTTTTTTTGCGAGAATTCCTTTTTATTTTGATGCTCAAACCTTCCGATTTAAGTAGATGATCCAGGTTTTTGAAGTTTCTGCTATTTTCATGCTGTTAGTGCACAACTTCTCTGGCATTTCCCCAAACCTTACAAGTCTTTTTTTTTAAAAAAAAAAACTCACAAGTTAGGTAAAATTGTTAGTGCACATATTTTACGGAATTTACGCAAACCTTACAAGTTAAATTAAAAATTCAGTTTTTTGAAGGTTTTCTTTTTTTTTCATTTTCCTGCTTACGTTCTAGTATTGGAGAAGTTGACAGACACTAATTGCTTGTCAGAACAAACACTATCGAGTATAACAACTCAAGCGTCTGTTGCTCATTAGATAGAGCGTTGTTTTCTAAGCAGAAGGCCGTAGGTTCGACCCCTACCTGAAGTGTATTTTCAATTTTTTTTGTTTTCACTGCTGAGGTGATAAATTAAAAATTTAAGCACATGTCTGTCCAATTATTTTGAATCTAAATAACTACTCTCTCTTCTCGAGAAGCTAAACAACCTTAATTTTAACCATCTCAATCTTCATTGTAACTGCCTGGATATAAAAGCAATAACAATATTTATACCAAATAAATATCATTAGATAAGATTAATTATGAAAGGCATCTTATCCGGGGCCCATGGTAGATTACCGTGCATATACATGCTATATTATCCTCAGAAAGTTTAGCTTCCATCGCACAGTTGGACTAAATCGTGTATCCAGCTATACACATTTTCTCCCTGCACGTGCAATCTAGTATGTCCACTTACATAGGAAACTACCTCAAGCGTCACATTACACAACTTATTTAGATAAACCCAAGAGTAAATTATATCTACCATACAACAATTTAAAAGTTAGGTGCAGATTGATCCAATAACTTAAAGAATACTCAGTTTAGTGCAACAATTTGACAAGTGTGTGTATATTAGTCCAGCAACTTATAAAATATCCGGTTTAGTGCAACACTTGTCAAATTGGTGCATCTATAGTCCCAACGTTGCAACGATGATGATTTGGTCGCATTGTATAGCAAAGACATGGTATATTCAGCTCGGAACAAATAATTTATAATTATGTGATCATTGTTATTCGCAATTACAATAGTGATAAGAATCTTTATTTCAAAATTTAGAAAAATATATTCACATAAAAAGTGAGAGATATTTTGTGTCTACATCCAAAATTAATTTAATCATTTGACATAACAAAAAAATATTGTCTATGAAACGTTGTGATTTTGACATAATAACAATGTCTATGAAACATAGGAAGCCTGATTTACGCATGGTTTATGTTTTAAGCATAAATTAAAATTTATTTTGGTCATGGTATTAGGAGAAGAATCCTAAAATGACACAATACAATCAAATACATCATATTTGTAACGTTTGAACCGTAGATGTACCAATTTGTAGACTTGTTGCACTAAATCGAGTATTTTTACAACTTGTTAAACCAATTTGAACACGTATACAAAGTTGTTGCAGTAAATTGAGTATTTTATAAGTTATTGGACTAATTTGCACTTAGTTTTTTTAATGAATAATTTGCACCCAGTGGCCAAGTTGTTGCATGGTGTATACAATTTACTCTAAACAAAACAACAACAAAATGCATTACCTTGCTAAGGTGGACCCCTAGTGTAACGCGATACTAATTCGAGTAACCAAACTGACTAACTATGAATAGCTTATAGATTATGCATCGTAACAAAAACGAAAATGCTAGCATACACTGTATGTACTATTTCGTTTAAACAAAAATCTAGCATGCCTAAAAAATTGTTTTTTTTTTGCTAAAAATCACATATGGTCCCCTACAAGATTACATATAGCTGCTGTAACATATAATGTTCACATTTTCCCCTAAAAAATATAATGAACACATTTTATAGGAATAAAGAAAAGTGAAAAAGGCACTAAAACTAGATGGTTCCATACTTTCCATAATTCATCTTCCACGCGCGTTGTTGAGCGAGCCATCCATAGCCTCCAGAGTCCAGCCGCAGGCCGCAGCACTTCAGATTTGAGAGGGCATCCGATCCGATCGATCGCCATTGGCCACCACCACCTTCGGCATTGACATCATCGACGCTCGTAGGCTCACCGCGCTAGCACTCGTCAACGGCGTGTTTAAAGCACAGCTGCCAATGGCCGTGGCCGTCGCTGTTCCTATTTCTTGGCAGCTCCGCCTGTTTGACCTTCGGAGGACGGACAGCGACGACCGACGGCAGTAGACGCACTACTGACGCCACCGGCCACCTCGAGCTCCAGAGCCAAGGACGCCGCGAGGCCGGCCGTGAGGGCAGGACAGGGGTCGCACACCCTCCCAGTCCGTCCTCCAGTTCCGTTTTCTTTGGCCGCGGATCCGCGGATTCCGTCGGCTTCGGCGCCATGGATCCAGTCGCCGGCACGGCGGGGTACCGGGGACCAGCGGAGGTGCGCGCCCGCGCGCCCGGCAAGATCATCCTCGCGGGCGAGCACGCCGTCGTCCACGGCTCTGCCGCCGTCGCCGCCGCCATCGATCTCTACACCAGGTCCTCCCTCCTCATCCGCCCCACAGGTGCTCCCGCCCGCCCACCCTGGTTTGCTCTTGTTCTTCGTTTGATCTCGTCGTCGTCGCCGCCGCCGCCTCTGGTACCCTTCTCACAGCTCCTCTCCCTCGGTGCCACGCAGAAGAGGGTGGCGGCGCTGACTCCGGCGTGGTGGAGCTGTACCTCAGGGACTCGGGCCTCACCTTCTCGTGGCCGTGCTCGCGCCTCCGCGGGACGCTATGGGAGGAGATCAGAGCCAACCCCAGGGCTCCGGCGCCGTGCTCCCCTGACCAGCTGGCCGTCATTGCCAGGCTCTTGGAGGACCAGGAGATCCCTGAGGCCAAGATCTGGCTCTCGGCCGGCCTCTCCGCATTCCTTTTCCTCTATACCTCCATTCTGGGGTTGGTTGCTTCTCCCTTCCCGTCCAAATATCATCAATCAATTTTGCAGTGTGCTGACTGACACTCGCCAAAATTACAATTTTTTCACACATGTGGTTGGCTGTGTTCTTGTGCAGATGCAGGCCTGGCAAGGCAGTGGTGACCTCGGACCTGCCCATGGGCGCAGGGCTCGGCTCGTCGGCGGCGTTCTGTGTGTCCATGTCGGGGGCTCTATTGACGGCTGCCGGCGCGGTCAGTGTTGGACCGCACAAGGGTGCTGAGGGGTGGGAGGTGTTGGAGAAGGCTGATCTTGAGCTGGTCAACCAGTGGGCATTCCAAGGGGAAAAGATCATTCACGGCAAGCCTTCTGGCATCGACAATTCCGTCAGCACTTTCGGTATGCTATGAAATTGATGAGTTCTCAAACCTTTTTATTTAAAACTAGCAGTATTGGAATTTGTTTGCACTCAGGGTTGACCTCTAGTGGGATCCGTATTGAGATTGTTCGCAATAACTTAGTGATTGATTGCTTAATAGCACCGCCACTCTATTCTGTCAGGATTGCTTCTAGTTTACTTATTTATTTTTTTCAAACAACTTAGAATAATGAGTTATATATGTTCTTGACTTCCAGCTACATATAGATGATGAATCTATGTATTGAGATCAATAATTTAACCAAAAAACTTGTACTCTTGTTAGTTTTAGGTCCAAGGCCTGGAAACCTTTGCAAATGGGTGTTAAGCAATTTATTAGGAAGCATGAGATCATCTCAATATTAATAGCCTTCTTATCGTTTCTCCTAATTTATTTGGTTCACTAAATGTTGTGTTTGAATGTAGGGAAAATGATCAAATTCAAGAAGGGGGAACTGACCAACCTTGAGTCCAGGAACCCAGTCAAAATGCTTATTACTGATACAAGAGTTGGTAGGAACACAAAGGCCCTGGTTGCTGGTGTGTCTGAAAGAGCATCTAGGCATCCAGATGCTATGGCTTTTGTCTTCCATGCAGTGAACTCTATTAGTGAAGAGCTTGCAAGTATTGTTGAGTTAGCGGCTGAGGATGAAATAGCCATCACCTCTAAGGAGGATAAGCTAGCAGAGCTTATGGCGATGAACCAAGGTTTGCTTCAGTGCATGGGGGTCAGCCATTCCTCTATAGAAACCGTGTTGCGAACCACTCTGAAATATAGCTTGGTCTCAAAGCTAACTGGAGCTGGTGGTGGAGGCTGTGTGTTGACTCTAATACCGACATGTATCCTTTTTTATATCCCCTAATTGCATCTTTTCCTTCATGGTTTTATACAAAACACAACTTATGTGTGATCTCTGTTAATTTTTAACATTTAACTCAAAGCTTTTTCAGAAATCTAGGCCTTAATATGCATTAATAAAGAATCTTACATGATAGGAATTTCAGAACTACTTGCCTGTCTTGTACTCCCTCTGTTTACAATCGTAAGCTGTTGTCCTAAGTCAAATTTCTCATAACTTGGAATGGAGTGGCTCATTACTTAATAATATATATCCATGTAGAATGATTCTGGGTTCCATTCCATCTAATATAGATGAGTTCTTGTGAATAAATATATCAATGTGGAATGACAGGAGCTCTAGCAATTTAAATTTCTAAATCCTTTGATTTCATCATATCTGAGTTTCTGTTCTGTACCTACTTAGAGAATATTGTTATGGATAATGCTTCCTTAGAGGTGACGTTAATGCTTCCTTGACATGATTATCAGTATCAGCCAATATTGTTCTGGATAAAGTCACCACAGAGCTCGAATCTCATGGTTATCGCTGCTTCAAAGTTGAGGTTGGTGGGCGAGGTCTCCAAGTATTCCGAGGATAACACTCAACCTATTTCAAGGAGATGTTTTTGAGCAAAATTTCAAGGAGATTTTGTACCATAATTTTAGAAAATGGGTGCCTGCACTGAAGTTGTTTAGATTCACTTCATGAATTATTCCAGATCACGATAGGATATTCTTCTTCTAAACCTAGCAGATTCTTGTATCCAGTACTTGAATCGTTCTAGGATTAGGACATTCTTATGCTATCCCTAGCACTCTTGTACCAAATAAGCTTTAGATGCATGATCATTGCTGGTGTGATTGTTGTATCAAATAAACAAACTTTTAATTGCTCCAAATGTTGTATCAAACAAAAAAAATATCATCGACCTCATGACGCCTGCAGCACCCATGTGTGACCTCTTCACAGGCGGCTTTGGGTATATATGCCACTGCGCCACACTACAACACTGGTGATCTGGCTGTGGGGTGCTCACCACCTATGTGCCCGCCCCAGTTGCAGTTTTTCTTCTTCTGAGCTATTGATCTCTGCGGATGAATAATTGAGTTATTTCCCTTCTTATTTCCCTTCTTGATAAGGCAATTCCTGATAGTAGCTATCGCGGTGTGGAAAAAGAACCCGACCAGTGTACCACATAGTCTTTCGTAGTTACTGTCATAATCAATCCTTGCTCAGTCCTTCTTGCGCCCCCTTAGTGTGAAATCTTGCATTATCTTCTTCTTCTCCTCCCTTCTGTCTTGGCGTTCGTGGAACAAAGTGACGGTCTTCGAGGAGCTGTTTCTTGCTCTTTTGTCGTGCTATTCGCATGGCTTTAGGATATAGGGTGTGTTTGGTTGGCGCCGACACCATGCCGCACTTTGCCATAGATTCGGCGCCATAGTTTGCGCAAGTGTTTGGTTCGCGCCCGAAGTTACGGCATGTCGTACATGTGTCACACTCCCACAGTTCATTTTCGATGTCAAATCGTGCCGGAGTTGCGGCGTGGAAATTTGGCGCCGAAGGTGTGGCATGCCGAAGCTGTGGCGTGGTATCCTAAGGGCACGAACCAAACACACCCGTATTCTTGCATGATTGACGCCGCATTACGGAGTCCAAACGATAGTGCTCTTGGGATTTTGATCAAACTCTTCGAGTTAGAGTAGATCTTTGGCTCCCTCTCCCAGTTGGTCTTAAAGCCTTTTTCTTCATGTCCCTAAATCGGATCAGAAGTCAAGAGTTGTGCTAACTTCTCAGCGAGTTGAGATTCTTCCATGGAGTCGATCTCGATGTCGTCGAATTCTGTTCTTCGAGTAGACGACTTCGGAGCTTGCCATCACCGTCGGCCTTGCAGATTCAGGACCCGAAGACGAAGGTTGTTCTCATCGGAAAACTCATCTTGATGGTGACGTCTGCCGAGCTCTCGAAAAAAATTTCGTCAAAAGCCCCTACCTAGCGCGCCAGCCGTTGATGTTTTACCACCGGTAGCCTGCCACGGGGGTACCTGGGACAGTTGTTCGGGCTTCGGCGAACAACGAAACTCGTTGGTTGAGGCAACAAGACGAACGAGATGAATGATTTATACTGGTTTGGGCCCTCGACCTTAGTCGAGTAATAACCTTACGTTCAGTCGGCGTTAGCCTTGCTGCGTTGTAATTGATGAGTATTGCGTAGGATTTTGTGTGTCTCGTTTACAGGGGGTACCATCAGCAACCCTTTAATTCCGTTGTATATTATTGTAAGTCTTCCGCTGTTTTATTCCGTTGTATATTATTTATATCAACTGTTGTAATACTGCAATGTCTCTCTACAATAATTGATCCTGCTCGGAGAATCGTGGATGATTCGTGATTTACCCGACAGACTTTTTAAGTCGTATGGAACACAGTCATAGCTATTTGGAGTCTGTTTAGACAATAATCATGCGTGTGGGCCATATGATTTAGGAGGTTCTGCCACACTCGTTTACAGGGGGTACCATCAGCAACCCTTTATAGTCCAGGGTATGCTGCGGCTTCTTTGAGTCCTAGTCGGATAAGAGGAACGAGTTCTAAACTAAAAGTTTTGCACACTTCTCTATTACAATTCGTCAAGGAATAAGGAAAAATACACGTAGTCTTGCTCCGTGTTCTGGATCTGTCAGGCGGTGGGACCATTGGCCGGGGCCCACTGTCTGTCGAGGATCCGTGGTATTCTCCGTCGACAATCTCCCTTTATGTTTCTTATTTTCCAAGATATTTATGTACTATATGCCTATAGTGAAGTTATCAATTAAGCCAAGACTGTTCTTGGAACATGGACAATGTAGATGTGCAGTGGAATAAGTCTTGGAAGGCTAATACATGCGTGCATCGTCACTGGGATAAGCCACAACTTCATTATAGGTCGCCAGGAAGGTTAATACATGCATGCTTCTGGAGCTTTGAATCGCATCTCTCATATACCTCTCCGTGCAACAAACTGCTTCCAAACAGCCGCAGGGAAATAATAAATCTCCCCACCAGGTGGAGAGGGGATTAGCATGTCCACAAAAATCCCTTCCCCTCCCTTTTCTTTTTTTTCCCCTGGGTTAATTACCCTCCGTTGCCGAAGTAGCCTGAGAACCCTTGTCGCAGCCAATGGGAACAGCCGTATCCGGGGTCCATCGCTCAGCGGGGATTTCCGTCTCCGCAGCGTGATGGCGTGATGAGATGCCCGTCATCGTCACTGACTGTGGGGTCTTCTATAGTGGGGCCCGAACCTACACGGCCATTTAAGGGTAGTCTTGTACTTTTGTTCATCCCACAAATCGGATCACGGAAAATGCCCCTTGGGTTCCGCCCGAAGCCCATATAAGCCCTCTATCCGCTTCACGGAAACGGCCAGCCAGCGGTCGAATCAACCACCACCCCTGCCAGCTATTTAAAGCTTACTGTACATAATAAAGCTTCATTCCTATTGGTTCCGAGGACCTGTGGGGCATTCCTATAAGCTTAGAGGAGACCGTGGGGCCTACGGTCTATATGAGGACCTGTGGGGCCCACGGGTGTATATAAAGCTTACATAGACAAGCTATATATAATAAGCCTTGCTCTTAAGCTACTAGGCGCTGCGGGCATAACCGATTCCATGATGACGTGGATCGTCCTCTTCTCCTCCCTCGCCTACTTGTTTCTTGCGTCGTGTTCACCTCCTGCTGCTTCGTGTGCAGGTAATTAACATAACATATATCATCTATCTTTGCATATCAGTCCGATCGTTTTGCTGCACAATCTGTACGTGCTTTGATAGTTAATTAATTTGTTGTAGGAACGACTACGACGCCCTTCTGTAGGTCTTGCTGGTGCAGTGCTCAAGACGACCTGAAGCTGCGGGAAGCATTCCTCGCCCAAGTGAAAGCCCACGGTTACGAGGACCCTGGCTGCAGATCCGAGCTCAAGGCCTACATCTGCGCGGTAAAACCTCATGGTTCCACCTCTCCTTTCTGGCGGTGTGTGCACTTGTGCTCCTTTCTGTCTTCCCGGGGGAAGAGTAGTTTACCCTCGGGTACTGCTATCGTTCTGTTCTCCAGGTTGAACGGTGGTAAACTACTTCAAGAAAAGCTAATAAAACCCAAACTAAAGCTAGAGCATAAAAACAACAATCTGCACTCATTTACTTATTCCTAGAAATCACTCAGAACCTGTAACACCTGCAAAGAACATCATAAAAAAGCAATTAGTCCCAACACCCAAACTGGAATCACAGTGAGAACAATCCAGCATCACAAACCAGATTATTAGATATGTGGCAACTGGATATTAAATCCTAGACATAATTTTTGGAACTTCACTCTTTGTAAGAATACTATGAGTACATTCTCTTGAAAAATGCATCAAATGATCCTCCAAACTAGATAAGAACAAATCTGGATAAGAATGGACTGTATGACAGTATGACAATAGAATTCTTTTATGCACAGCAAAGGCAATTCTATGGAGTGTAATAATGATATGGCAGGAAAATCATGCAGGCACTAGCTTCTGAAAGTGCCTATGGAACCAACAGGCCCTAAGCTTGTAACTAATTGTTGAAATAAAAAGGCACAAAATCTTATACCCAAAACGGCACAGTCAAATGGTGATCTCAACCCACAATCCTCATTTGCACACATCTATACCACAAACCAATAATCCGATCATGTTAATGAGCAGAGTTCTAAATCAGCCAATCAGGTTGTACACCTTCACCCAATCGTCCCAGTACTGCTCAAATGAACAATCTAAAACAAAACAAGAGGAAGCAATGCTAAGTGCCTTCACCCCAACAGGCCTATAAAATACGGAGTAAGACCTATGCAATCAAGTCCAATTTTAAGCCACCAACAATTTATGTGTATCATGTACAAGGTCCCAAATTAAGTTCAACGAAAATCCAGTGACAGCTACTCATGATCTAACATTTTAGTTTCAAACCATACCTGCGAGCTTTCAGTTGTGACTTGAACTTGAAGATATTGGACTCCTGCAGCGTCTAACTGTTCAAAAAGCCAAGCAAGACCACCAAATGAGGAAGACAATAAACCAACACTAGGAAAAACCGCCAGTCCGCCACAATTGTTACCTTCTGAAAATGTGTGGCTACGTCTGGAGGATCACAAATATGTAAAATGCATGACATTCGGTTTAGCCTTAAATTGACCCCTCGTTGATTTGTCCACACGCTCCGCCATAGGGCAACGAGGTCTTGTTTTGTGTCATCTCGGTGATAGTTTCGGTGGTCTGACACACATTGGTTTATTGCTCTGTACTTGCCCCCGATTTTCTCACCACCAAAGGAGGGTTTGGCGCAAAAACTACGCGGCTAAGCCTGTTATAGCACAGTATAGACGAATTAACGTTCAGGCATGGGATAAACCTAACTGGATTTGAGAGATCCGGTACGGATAAAGCCAGATCGGAGGAGCAGGCTGCGGTATATAGGGAGAGAGAGAAAGGACGAACCTCGCTGCTGTTGCGGAAGCCCTGCAGCACGAGCATGCGGGTGGAGGAGGCGATGACCGTAGCGCGCCGAGAGCGTCGCCGGCGCGGTGCGCGCGATAAGCTCCGCGAGGGCAGCGAGCCCCGCCGCCACGAGCACCCGCATGCGCCACGAGAGGGTAGGAGGGAGGGAGGAGGACGATCTAGTCATGGACTCGCCGTTGGGAGAGAGCAAGGGAGGCTACACCTTCACCTGGGCTGCTCGGGTCAGAGACTCGGAGGCCTCCCGAGTCGGGGACGGCCGCGCCCGTGCCGTCGCGCCGGGCCTGCCCGTCTCAGGAGGGGCGGCGGCGGATCTGGGAAGGGGCGGCAGCAGTGCTAGCGAGAGAACCGGCGGCTCGGCGAGAGGCGGAGAAGAAGCTTGGGGGAAGGACGAATGAGCGTGGAAATATCCTGTGGATGGAGGGAGTAAATCTGCGCCGTTAACAGAGAAATCAGACGGCGCAAAAAAATTGCTATCCTGGACGTGCTCGAAGGCGGCCATTAAGAAGAAAAATGTAGTTTTAAGAATTTCTTGACCTTTTTTTGTGACAACAGCCACTTTTGTATGTGTGTGACACACACATTTGTCATATAGACTACGGTTACGTACGTATTAGAATTTGGCCACCAAATCATGTATATTGCTCATAAATCATAGTACTCCGCAGGTGTGCACGGACACCGCCGCTCCGGCCGACAACGACCCGCCGCCGCCCACGGCGCTTCCTCTCGGTTGCGCGGTCGCCGCGGCCCCGCCGCCGTCCATCTCCACTACCCGTCACAACGGCGAGCTTGGCGGCAGCGGCACTGACGGCGGCGCCAGCAGCGGCAGCACGCTGTGCGTGCACAAGGCTTCGACGCAGGCGTACGATGGTGTGGTGCCACTGAACGACGGATCTGGCCGACTTCTCTGTTGGCGAAGAAACGGGCAGATATGGCTGGCTATGGTGGACCCCACCGGCGTCTCCGTAATCCGCGTGGGCGACAAGCCGGTGGTCGACCTCGGCACCCGCGTCAGCCAGGACGCCGCCGCGCGGGGCCGGGGCCTTGCTGGGGTCGCTGTCCATTCCAGCGGCAGATTGTTCGTCTCCTACTACACGACCAACGACGGCGGCGCCTTCCTCGTCGTCGACCAACTGCCGACAGAACCCTGGAGCGGGAACGAGGTCAGTTCAGTACATTGATACATGCTCTATTTTCACTTTTCAGCAGCGACAATATACATCCTCTGATCTCTGTCCTCTGATTTCTGTTTGGTTACCCGTCGTTATTTAGGCCAGCCGGAACCGGCCCGACACGGCCCAGGCTAAGACTACGAGGGTATTCTCGATGGCCTTGCCTGATCAAGCCGAGGAGGACTCGTCATCAGGCTTTCTCCTCGACTACTACGGTGGCCAGATCCTATTTCGGCCCACTAACGCTGACTCTTTCCTTTACCTCGTCACTGGCCCGGCCCAGAGCGATGGACAGCTGCAAGCAAAAATCTTGCGCTTTCGCGTTGGAGGCATGCCGTCGGGTATGTACGAGTTGGTTGGTTGGTTTTTTCATTTCTCATCTCATCATCAGAAAGACAAATCAACCTCAGATCTTAACATTATTTGCATCAGGAGATGGTACAATCACGCCCACGGAGGCCCAAGTATACGCATCGGTCTTAGGCACCCCGAGGCGATGTGCGTTCGATGCCGACAGGCCTCACGACATATACTGCGCGGTCGCTAAGGTTATTTTGGCTTTTTTTTTTTAAAGGAAATCTACAGTATTTTGCAAACACCACCCTACTTTTTGATTGCGAATAAGTCAAGAGTTATTCATGTTTGCCTATATTATAAAAGAGATCATGTTCCTAATTAACATGATGGGGCGTAACAATTTCAAATCCTACATGAGCAAAATCAATATAAATAAATCATAAGTCCTAACTTTAACATCCTTTACAACTTGGCCATACGGACCACACCTTTCCTCCGAGACTCATAATAATATTATTAGCATTGTCTGAAGCTAACTAGAACGTTAATCCTTCTATATGTGTGTGGGCCTTGTGGTGACTCTTAACGCATTTACCAACTCGTAACGTGCAGGAAGAGCAAGAGGTCGTATACCTCATCTCGGACGGTCCATCCTCGTCTGCCACGCCGCCAAGCCCATTGCTCGTGGTGGCCCACCAACGGCGCACGCCAAGAACGCCGCCATCCCTAGTAGGCGGCCTGCTTTACCGGGGTTACGCGGACAACACCCTCACCGGAAGGTATTGTGATGCCCAGCGGTTTAGCAGGCAAAAAACTCTTTTGTTTGAGTAGAGGAACCTCCTACCTCAATTCAGCAGCTGCTTATAAATTAATTGTATAACTGTTCTGTCGAATGAGTAAAGCTTGTGAGAATTTCACAGAAATATTTCTCTCACCGGTTCATTCATCATGGTGTTTTTTTCAGCTATATCTACATGGAAGGCTCGGAATTCTGGTTGGTGTCGCCGGCGCGCAACTACACCACCACTCGGAACCTCCGGGTCACGTGCGCCGCACCTGCTACCGCTACATCTCGCGGCGGCGGCGACTTTGCTGGCGGCAGCATTACCTCCTTTGCAGAAGATGAAGACAAGAATGCCCTGCTGCTCGCAAGAGACGGTGTCTACGTGGTTGTGCCGCCAAGCCTCTGCGACGCCGACGACACCCACAACGAAACCTCCACGTCTACTGCGAGCCTTCTCAAATGGATCTTTGGTGCGATAGGAAGCCTGATAACGATCTCTAGTGGGTACGGGGCGTACAAGAACAGGACATGCAGCTGCTTCAACAGGACGAGTAACACCACGGTGAACGCCACCAACGTGAACATCCACAACGGCGAAAATAAAATCCAAATCATCGTCGACAACCGTGAATTTATTCATACAGGAATATAGACCCCGAATGCAGGTTTCTTTGCTTTCTCGGTACACGTATCTTCTTTTTCAGTGTTGTGGTTGTGTTGGTGATACGGGGTTTGTGTTGGTAATAACTTCCTTTTGTGGTGGTATGCCTGGAACTGGATTTTGGATTCTATTGGATTGGACTTGTTTGGAGTTGGATAGCATTTGAATTTTAAGCCCATGAAAATATCTAGATTGTGGATACACAGGACGCAATGCAAACATCCACTGGATATGCCCACCTGCGCTCCGCATCTCCATCCTGCGAGCTGGCGCGCTGCCTACAGTCGCTCGCCCCTCGCCGCTCCCGCTCATCGCACGCCGCTGCTGCCCACGCCGCCTCTGCGGCACGTCGCTGCCGCCGCCGCCTGCGTGCGCCGCTCCAGCACGCCCTTGCCGATCGCGGGAACCGCCAGACCGCCTGTATGGCTAATGAATATACAGTAATAATTTCTCTCAACCAGAGGACCGGAGACGCAGAAGAGTATGTACGTTTTGATTTTTTGTTACAGCGATCGATGTACTACACCAAAACTTTAGCTTTACGAGTGCACATATCCAATTTCATTTTACATTTTCCATTCATCTCCAGTTACAACTATTCACAGCGTGCTCTGTGTCGGTCGTCCGCGGCGCCGGCGAGGCATCGGCGGCGATGGCGTCGAGCCACTCCACCACCTGCTGCGCCGTGGGCCGCGACTTGGGGTTGTCGCTGACGCAGGCGCACGCCACGCCCAGCACCCTAGCCGCCTTCTCCCGGTGCCTCCTGTCGACGCTGGCGTCGATCACCTCGTCGCCCCTGGCCTCGCGCCGCATCCTCACCGCCCACGACGTCACGTCCCGGCCGCCGCCCACCGGCCGCGCCATGTCCACCGGCCTCCGCCCCGTCACGAGTTCCAGCAGCACCACGCCGAGGCTGTACACGTCCCCGCGGTAGGTGGCCACCGACGAGCTGCCGTACTCCGGCGGGATGTACCCCAGCGTGCCCACCAGGTCCGTCGTCACGTGCGTGTCCGTCGGGAGCACTAGCCTCGCCAGCCCGAAGTCCGCCAGCCGGGGCTCCAGCGCCGCGTCCAGGAGGATGTTGCTCGACTTGATGTCCCGGTGCAGGACGCGCGGCTCCGACGAGGCGTGCAGGTGCGCCAGCCCGCGCGCCGCGCCGCGAGCGATGCCGAGGCGCGCCGGCCACGCCAGCGCGCCGCCGCGCTCGTGGAGCCAGTGGTCCAGGCTGCCGTTCTCCATGTACGGGTAGATGAGCAGCCGGTCCTTGCCGGCGCGGCAGTAGCCCTGCAGCGACACCAGGTTCCGGTGCCGGACGCGCGACAGCGTCTCCACCTCCGCGCGGAACTCGCGCTCCATCTGCCAGAAGTCGCCGGACAGCCGCTTCACCGCCACCTCGCTCCCGTCGGCCAGCGTCGCGCGGTACACCATCCCGAAGCCGCCGCACCCCACGATGCGGGACGCGTCGAAGTTGCGCGTCGCCTTCATCACGTCCTCCAGCGTCATCGCGCGCTCGCCGCTGTCCCCGCTATCTGGTTCATCTTCGCCGGCGGGGAAGAGCAGCACCTGCGTGGACTTGGCCGCCGACTCGAGGGTGCCGATGTCGTCGTCGTCCGCGGCGACCCTCGCGTTGTCCTCCTGCCGCTTCGACCACACACGCCATGTCGCCGCCGCGGTCACGCCGACAAGCAGCGCCGTGGCGACGCTGATCGCCGCCACGACGCCGGCGCTGGCGCTCCGTCCCTGCTTGCCGCCGTCCTCCGCGCGCGGCGGCTCGTCCTTGCGCGCGCACCGCGCCACGTGGATGCCACACAGCAGCGGGTTCCCCTGGAAGTCCCCGCGCGAGAAGGTGGAGAACTGCCCGCCCACGGGGACCTCGCCGGAGAGGTTGTTGTACGAGACGTCGAAGTGGGAGAGGAAGCTGAGCTGCGTCAGAGACGCCGGGATCGCGCCGGAGAGCGCGTTGTTGGACAGGTCCAGCGACTCGAGGCTCGTCATCCGCGACAGGTCCGGCGGGATGGGCCCCGACAGCCTGTTCCAGCTCAGGTCAACGATGTGCACCCTGGTCAGCTCCCCCAGCGCGGCCGGCACGCCGCCGGTGAGGTTGTTGTGTCCAAGGACCAGCGAAGGCGGGAAACTGTCCACCTGGTTGTACTGCCGCCCCTGCACCGACGTGTTCCGGCGCATGAAGAACGGGAAGTCATGCACCTGCGCCTCGTCGTCGCCGCCGCTGCCATGAGCGCCGCCGTCGATCAGCCCTGGCATCCGCGTCAGGCTACCCGGTATCTCCCCCTGCAGGGAGTTGTTCGATATGTCGAGGTAGAAGAGGCGGTCGAACTGACCCAGCCACGGCGGGATCGGGCCGGCGAGCCGGTTCCACGACAGGTCCAGCACTCTGAGCTTCCGGAGGCCGGCTATCCACGACGGTATCGCCCCCAGAAGCTCGCAGTTAGCGATGACCAGCACCTGGATGCTGGGGAAACCCGCGATGCCGGCGTCGTCCGACGGCATCTCCTCGCCGCCGTGGAAGTTCCTGGTGAGCACGAGGCTGGTCAGGTTTGGGAGGCTCTGCAGCGTCCGCAGCGCCGACGAGACGTTGGAGAAGCTGTTGCCGGTGAGGGAGAGGAAGGACAGTGAAGAAAAGTTGGCGAACGACGGAGGTATCTCGCCGGTGAGCTTGTTCCGGCCGAGGTTAAGCGCCGTCATACCCCTGCACTCGGGAAGGCTCGCCGGGATGGGCCCCGTGAATCCGTTGGCGCCGAGGTCGAGGTACACCAGGTTCCTGAGAGCGCGAAAGTCCAGGCCGATGTCCCCGACGAACGAGTTATTCCGGAGATTGAGCACTCGGAGCCGACGACACCGCGAGAGCGTGGCGGGGAGCTCGCCGGAGAGCCGGTTGCTGGGCGCCGAGAGCTCCTGGAGGCCGGCGAGCGCGTCGAACACGTCAGGGAGCGGCCCGGACAAGGCGTTGAAGGAGAAGTCGAGTCGGACGAGGCTGCTGAGGTTGCGCAGGCGAGGCGACAATCCGCCGGAGATGGAGTTGGTGTGGAGGCTGAGGAACTGCAGCGACGTGACGCCGAAAAGATCGTCCGGCAGAACGCCGTCGATGCCGTTCCTGTCGAGGGAGAGCTCGACGAGCGACCGGCATTGCCCGAACCCGGCGGGGAACGCCCCGGAGAGCCTGTTCATGGAGAGGCGCAGGACGCGCACCGCCGGAGACGCTGCGCACAGCGCGGCGGCATCGACGGCGCCCGCGAAGCCGTTCCCCGACACGTCATACGCCGTCAGGTTGCGCGCGCCGGCGAGCACGGGGTGGGTGCCGTTGAACGCGTTGTACGAGACGTTGAACACGCGGAGCGCCGGCAGGTCGATCGGACCCGGACCGGCCAACGCCAGGGCGCCGGCGAGCGCGTTGCCGCTGACGTCCAGCACCTCGAGGGTACGGAGACGGAGCAGCGCTGGGGGCAGCGCGCCGCGGAGCGCGTTGCTGGAGAGGTTGAGCACGCGGAGCGCGGCGAGACCGGCGAGCGACGCGGACACCTGCCCCCGCAGCGTCCGGTTGGGCAGCGCCAGCCCTACGACGACGGCGACTGGCGCGCTGCCCGCCGCCGCCTCGCCGCACGTCACTCCGGGCCAGTCGCAGCACGCGTCGTCTGATGCGTTGGCGGCGGTCGGCCATCCGTCCACCGCAGCGTCGAGGCCCGCCGAGAACCCACGCAGCGCGGCGAGGTCGGCTGCGCCGCACCGCTGTGTCTGCGCGGCGGCGAAGCTTCTGGACCGCGACAGCATGGTCGTGCACAGCGCCACTAGCAGCACGGCCGCTGCTCTGCTCACCATGTCGCCGGCGTGCCTTGCCACACGACAACGTCGACAAGTGTGGTGGTCGGCGATGATCAACCGCCGGGAGCCAGTAGCTAGCTAGCTAGTGGTGATTGATGATAGCAAGCGCCATGAATTGTCTCACATCTTGGGATCATGGTCAGATCGTCCTTCTTCAGTCTTGCTTCTGGGCAGCTCTTCTTGTTCCCTTGCAGGAAGAAGCGAGTGTTGGGGGGTGTTGCGGTGGGGTGGGGTGGGGCGGCGAAATAGAAGGCACTCTTCTGGGTTTGACTCTGCGGCTCAAGTTTAATACTAATCATCCCTGACCTGACCTGTCCTAATTCTTCAGGTAAGTGATTTATAAAGTTGGTAGCACCTGTCATGATTTCAGACCCATCTCTAAAGTTTCTTAGTTTTTCTTGTTAGTGTAAAGTATATATGTACATATTTGTTGTTGAGTGCAGAGTTGCTTGCTTTGGGTTGGCTCAATCTGTTGGATGCATCTGGACGCTGCGGCTAAAGAACCAAAAAAAATGTCACCTTCATATTGATTGATCTTTCAGTGTGCGTGTGCCATCATCGTCATATTCTCCGGCTGACTGACTGAACTGATCCTGTCATGGTAACTGTGTCTCCTGGTTCTTAGCATTGACTACCTTAATCCTGCGGGTGATTAATGGAGGTCAACGGCTGCTGGAGGTGACACGTGGCAGTTTGACAAGGTCAACGCTGAGTGAGATGAGGATGAAATGGACAGGACTGCTGCACCAGCAAAGAAAGTCAGCTAACGACATTGTTTTTACTACCCATGGTTACTAGTTTAGTACTAACCTTCTGTGTACTAGTAATTGTAGTTTTTTTAGTTTTCCTTTGACTTAAACCAGGGGACAATGCTACAGTAGTCAAGAGCCACGACACTGTCACTGAGAATTATGACCAGCTTGGCTTGTCAAAGCTAACCAGCTTGCTATAACCTATAGGAAAAATGGACCTCCAGAGTTGAATTCAACAATATTTTTTTGAAATAAAAAAATCGACAGTATTTGGTTGGTAGCCACACTTTGTCATATTTCACCTTAGACAGGTTTCACTAACTTAACAAGTCTTTGGTTGATAATTAAACTTAGGCAATATTCTTTTCGTCTGCACATGTCATAAAGTAAAAAAAAAACTACAACAAATTTTTTTAATTCATGCAAAGTGTGGCTCCAAATTTTCTAGCCACACTTTTTGTGGTCTACAACACTTGTCTAATAATTGTTGTGGCTGGGAACCAAAAAAAACACTACAATTTCCCTCTCCATAAAATTAATAGGAGAACAATGGAAAAATATTGGTAGGATCTTTGGATTGCAGTAATTAATTCTCTATACTTATATATTGTTCAATCATGATTATGGCCAATGAGATGGATCCTAGATTTTTGCGTGTTGTGGCAATGCAAACAATTTCAGCTCTGATCTAGTCTAGATTAGCAGATATGTACACGCCAACTGTCTCAGCTAGTCATCAGCCGAGACATCCTTTGAAGCGGAGTTTGTTGTAGCCACGAGCCAAAGAATAATGATGGGGTACAGGAGAGACATACAACGAAAAGTATAACAGGAAAAAGAACAGCTAACACTAGTAACCTCTGTCGGCAAATTTCATCAATGTTTGAAATGTTGAGATTTGAGAGGACCAGAGACCAACCAATTACAGGATGCTCTGCCTTCTTGTCTTAGCATTTTTTTGTCTGATTGCCAAAGTCAACTTGGATGTTTTTTCCAACCTTTTTCTTTTTGTGCAATTTTGGAGAGGTTGCTAGCGCAACTGGCAAAACCTTTTGCAGAGACGATTACACGACAATGCCATGCATCCTCACATCACATTGCACAAGGTTAGTTAGCAGCCTTTGTCTTTGCTGCCTGCATATGATTATATATCTGCAAGAAAAGTCAGATGGAATGATCTTGGTACAAGTTTATCTGCAATCTTTATTTCTTGCAGGAAAAAAAAGTTTATCTGCAATCTAGCGCGTTTCCATGTCGGCCAATCGTTTGTGATTCAAGCAAAGAGTTTCTGGTCCAGGCGAAACCTAAGAATAGTTTAGGGTATGGTTGACCTCTGAATAAGCACGGAGCATGCAGCCATGCAGGCGTAGGTGCAATGAACTGTACGGAGTTGGTAACAATTTTTTAATTTTGCCTTGGGCGATTCATAAGTAATCGTGTTCTAATCTTTTTGAGAAAAGCAGCAATGTCAATTACAACAACTCTCGTTTTAATTTGCTTCCAAAAATTCATATTTTCAGGTCCACGGATAGAGCAGAAACCTCTTTGACATGACATTGACACGACATTATTAACAATAATCCATAATGGTTAATTGTCAGAATTCAGAAGTCCAAACCACATGCTTTAGAAAAAACAAGGTCAAGAGGTTGCTTGCTAATAATGGAAAAGCAAGCAAGAGGTTTGCTTGCAGTTACAAACTTCAAATACTATCGCAATGGACTTTTTTGGTGCTACTAGAAGTTGCTCCAGTACGATTCAAATGATAAACAAAACATGATTAAAACTTCAAAGTCATGATTGACCAGCATAGTTTACTTTTTAATTGGAGGAATAAAATGTCTCAATCCAGTAATGTTAAATCACAGTGCAAACTCTTATCCATGGATAGTTCCCATGTTTATACCGAAAAATGTCAGGTAAAAAACGTTTACCATGGACTTTCAATTCAAAAAAAATTATATAAATAAATAATATGGAAAATTGCAAATCTAGTAGTTTAAGGTCAAATTTTATTGGTAGCCTAACAAAATCCATGAGCTGAGCAGCATTTCAAGTACACTTCAATAGTTACTACTTTACCAGCAACAAAATGTTAAATGTATGAGCAACCACCTAACTTGTTCCAGTGCTGCACACAAGTCAGTTTAGGACAGCTGTTTCAGCGTTCTTGGATCACAAGACCAAAAGGCATGCTTCACGGCTACTCTATTTTTTTTTTTTAAAAGGCATGCTTTTGCAGCTGACAAACTCACAGGAGCGAAGTGGCGGTAACTTATCACCATTTAACCTCAAGATGGCTGCACTTATTGTTAACCTTAAGGTAATAGCCTGCTTTTAACTACCATCTGCACCTTTATTTTCCACTGGACAAATGATTTCCAGCCACCTTTCTAATAACTTAATTTAATGAATGTCCATCCATGAATCTGCAAAAGTTGTCATCACCATGCCAAGCGCTAGTGCAAGGCACCAAAAAGATGTTTTTTTGCTAGGATATGGTTAAGAAACAGCGTGATTTTCAGGGTCAGCCATATCACTGTTGCCATGTAGGGATGAGGTACATATGGAGTTCTTTTGTGTGGGCGTGTGTTTAAAAATATCGAGTCCACCTCTGTGGACTGTGGTGGTGTTTTCTTTTTGGGCTCATTAGGAGATGACACTGGTGTGGTGTGGTGACTTTTGCTTTGCACCCAGGGGATTAGCTTTCTTTAATCTCATGATGAGAACTGGATCATAAGCAACGGCTCACAGCATGTCAACCATTTTGTGCAGGCATAAAATATGTTGGCAGTGGAGGTGGTGGAAGCCACTTGTTGTTAGGGCTTGAGAAGCAGGAGATATCAGAGGATGTTGCAGATCTTCTTGGTCACTTCACAATCTCCTGTCCATGCCTAGTTTTTTTATTATCTCATTTGCCGAAAGGTAAAATCCCTGGATTTTGTCCAAATTTTCGCAGTTGCTTCTCTGAAATATATGCATCTAACATCCAAGCTAGAATTCTTCTCTTGTGCGTTCTTTTTTTTTAAAAAAAAAGAAAGCTTGTCTATTCAGAAGCTTAGCACAGTCAAGGAAAAATGTTTGGGGGAGGAAAAAAAAGCCTAGAAGATTAGGCAATTAGTCCTGAATTGGGTCCTTTTTTAATTATAATTCAGATTTAAAAGCAGTAATTATTTTGTCGAGTTGATGAGACACAATTAGGTGGCGGTAGTGGATCATGCATCTAGCTTAGTGAGTAATGATACCCAGCAATTGGCAGATTTCCCAGCACATTTCCAGGTGTTTGCAATCCCTTGTTGCACTCTTGTAGTTGGGTGATAAAAAGGAGGGGAATCCATCCATCAATTCCATCCATCCATGGAACAATTGCTTTGTGTGTTGGAGGGGGGTATAAAGCAGAGGCATGCAGAAGAAGGGAATCTGCAGGCAGCACTTGGACGACCGCTTGCAATTTTCTTCAGGGTGTGAGTGGAGCTGAAGCAGCATCCTGCATCCATCTGTCTGTCTCTATGTGTGCCGACAGGCATCAAGATCAAGTGGAGATGCAAACAACATATATGGAATTTTGGACCGAAAGTCCAAAGACAGGAAGTTGCCCTCCTTTTCACAGCCGAATAATCATAGCTCTACGCAGAGTTGGCCCCACTGCTGCTGCTGAACTGAGGATGGCATAGGATAGGTAAGCTGGAGATCTTTTCTCGAAGACGCAGGAGAGTTGCGTATCTTGTAAGCTGAAGGTCTAAGAAGCACTTGTGGTGCAAACTCAAACCGTATATCACTCAAATTTGATGAAACTTTTTTATAATAAGGAAATTTGGCTAGTGTTAACCAACTTTTTATGCTTTTAACAGATGACAGCCACCTGTTGGGCTCTGATAATGGGCTCTGAAAAAACAGCCCGACCAAGTTGGCGAAAGGGAATCAGATCCGTCAGGTAGGAGTAAAGCCCACCAGCAAAAATATACTTCATCCACTAAGGCCCATCACTGTCAAGTCAGTGTTGACTCCACGCGCTCGTCGTTTGGCCGCCACACTGGGGATCAGTCCTTGTGCATCCTTTGTGCACCTCATAATGAATCTGTAGTCCACCTTACCATACGCACTAAAAATCCATGTTTGTCCAACACGAAGAGAATGGAAGTTGTGTCTTATACACTCTAGAGTTCAAAATTTTAACATTTTTAAAAATATTATACTATATATGTAGAAAAAACTACTCCCTCCGTTTTAAATTATAAGCTGTTTGGCTTTTCTTAGTACATGCATCTTGCTATGTATCTAGACATACTTATAACTTAGAACGGGAGAAGTACATTTTGAAAAAGTCAAAACATCTTACAATTAGAATGAAGTGATTATACGTAAAAGATGTACATTTGATAATACTCAAATCAGTTTTTATCTTTCTTTCACATAACCTTGTTATGCAGCTATTCCGTATGGGATAAGATACTAGGTACATGTTCACCATCGATAGGTCATACTATATCATCATTTAAACAAACTTGTCCTTAATACATGCATCACACTAAGAGGCTAACTGAATGGGCTAGACTAAATACTATCTATGCTTAAAATTAGCTCAAATTAGCTAATGTTAGCTAACTAGTTGGCTAACAACTAGTTAAAATGTTTTGCTAAAAAAATAATCCATTTATTATCTCTCTTATTTAGATACAATAGAACTAACTTTAATTTTAATTTTATCTGGCTAGCAATTAGCTCTGGTGTCAAACTGTCACAACGAAGCACACAAAACGACGAGCAGGACCACACGGTGGCCAACACAGACCATCCATCCATCTTGTTCTTCACATGGCCAATATCTCATCGTCATCCCTTTCCCCCCAAACTCTTGCCAAGCCACCACCACCAACCAGCTCTCCACCAGCTTCACCGCACCAAGCCCCCTCGCGTCTCCCGAAATTCCAAACAGGCCCCTCTCCCTCTCATCCACGAGGACCTTGTTAACATCCGGGGCCGCATCCAGGGGCCATTCTGCAAAAGCGTCCTCCCGGTCCCGGCTCGTTCTCGACCTCTCGTCTCGCTCTCGCCCGCCCGACCCGCGGAACCCTAGCCTAGCCTCGCCTCGCCCCGCCCCGACCGCGGAATTCCCCCTCCGGCCGCCGCGACCGCTGCCGCGACGATGGACTGCGCCGCCATAGGCGGAGACCCCGTGGAGGACTTCCTCCTCGGCGGCGCCGGCGACGACGGGGATCTCGCCATCTTCTGCGACGGAGGGTACGGCGATGCCAACCGGAACACAGCCCTTTCTCGTCGTAGTATTTATGTGGATTTCGTTTCGGTTTATGGCGCGGTGCATGGATTTTATACTCCCGAGGTCATTGTCGCTGCTGATTGCTATTTTGTTGGTTAAAGAAATTGTGGGCGGTGGTAGACTAATTACTTGATTTGGCTGATGTATAGCATCTATAAAAACTATGTGCTATTTGAAACAGCATGCGCATATTATCTTCTTTTGTTTTTGTCAAAAGGAAAGGGGGGGAAGGACTATGCATTTGTCAGTTTTGAGTCTGCAGTTCTGTAAATAGTCTCGGTTGGTTTATGCGAGTTAGAGAAATCTCACTTTTCCTTATTTCCGAGTAGATTAGATTTGATGTGTGCATCTGAGATTCAGTGATTTGCAGTGCTAGTTGGTTCATAGGTGTCTCTAAGGAACTAAATACCTGTGAATGGTGATGCACAACATTACTGGTTAACAAACACTTGTTATATATGACTACTGCTGCTGTCATCATGTAGTACAAGTCGTACCAAGTTTGTATGCTAGCTGGGATAGCCTTTTCCGCTGTTCAGTCATGCAGTATATAATATATTGATATATTGATTCAAATGATTTGCATTATCATGATCCTATATGTTTGCTTCTTATCTTTTCACTGAAATGGAAGCAGCACAATGGTTTGTTAGATACTTGAGCAGCTACACTGCACTTTTATTTCCTCTGTATGTATTTCCTGTCGTTGTATTTGGTACTTACTTTGCAATTGTAGCAGACTTGGGATTGAGGGTGCCAATGGAGATGCTTGTGGATTTGATCAATCAAATTTAGGGAAAAGGTATTGTTTCTTGTCTTTACTCTTCACTCTGATTGTGAAGTACGTGCATGCAGCATGTAACTGGACTCTGTCAAGTTTCTATCCATTATATGTGTCTATTTGGGAATTCCTTCCTTTTCATGGTGTTCAAGCCTGAAAGAGAAAACATTAAATGTGCAAATGCAATCAAATAATAGTGACTGTGTAGCATATTGCTGTGAATTATCTTCCATCAAATTTCAATTCCTGTGTGATATGGTGTGTTTCATTTCTTATGCTTGCTAGTGGAATCACCAACACTATGAACAAGCATCTGACTTGTGCATAGTACTATTTCGTATTTTGCTCTATAATATAAATACTTTGGTCTGTGCAGGGTTAGAGATGAACCATCTTCATCTGGTCCAAAATCCAAAGCTTGTCGTGAAAAAATGAGGAGGGACAAGCTGAATGACAGGTACTGCAAATATATAGGATACCTCAAACCATTGCTCAAGGAAAGAATGGTGAATGCGCTTACTTGCACATATCTTAGTTCTCATCTGTTATTGTGAATTGCAGGTTCCTGGAATTGAGTTCAGTTATGAATCCTGGTAAACAAGCAAAGTTGGATAAAGCAAATATCTTGAGTGATGCAGCCCGTATGGTGGCACAACTTAGAGGTGAGGCAGAGAAGCTTAAGGAATCAAATGAGAAGCTGCGGGAGAATATCAAGGACCTGAAGGTATCTTCCTTGTACAGCCTATCCTTCTTACGCATCTTTATACTGGATTTCAGAATCTTTGATGCCCCTTCACATGCTTCTGATGAAAACAGACTGGATACGAACGGATATCAGTCATACCTTATTTGTTTTCATATTTAGGCCCGGATTCGGATTCGAATACGGATAGTGTCAACCATGCCGGATAGGATACGATTGGGTATCGACATCATAAATATGAGATTTTAGTATTCAGATACGGATACGGTATCGGATATTCAATTGAATATCCGGACACAGATACAGACGGATTTAAACCCTTCTAAACGAATTCGGTCTCGAATACGGTCGGAAAATATCCATACCATTTTCATCCATACTTCTGAGTCTCTTCTAAGGTTTTGTTGTTTCTTGAAAATGCACGAGTTTTTTGGTCTTCTGCTTCTGCGCCAGGGTCCAAGCAGGCAAACCTAGTTCTACTGAACTCACAATCGTGCCCAATGTGTCTGCGGCCATCGCTTGGTCCAATTTAGTTTGTAGACTAGATTTTCCATTTTTGAATATGCAAGTTTAGAGATGATGTAATTGTCCCACGCATCTATAAGCCTACTGTCTGATCAAATCTGTATGTTTTTAATGAAGGAAATGCTCTATTATTGTTTCAGGAGGAGAAGAATGAGCTCCGTGAAGAGAAAGTGAAACTGAAGGTAGAAAAGGATAGGCTGGAGCAGCAAATCAAAGCTATGAGTGTAGCTCCTACAGGATATGTTCCCCATCTCCCTCATCCTGCTTCATACCATCCTGCTGCTTTTACTCCATTTGTGCCGCCACAGCAAGGTCCAGCCAACAAAAGTGCTCCAATCCCTGCACCGTTCCCTGGGATGGCAATGTGGCAGTGGTTGCCTCCAACCATTGTGGACACAACTCAAGATCCAAAGCTCTGGCCGCCAAATGCTTAGGGCAGCCACCTTGGAATGCTGACTCATCGTGCCGATTCATACATTGGGTGGCAAATCAGAGTGTCAGTTAGGTCCCTGGAGAGGAATCAAGTTCGCAACTCTTGTCATGTTTATGCTGTAACAGTTGTTTCCGGCTGTCGTTATCAACCTACTTTGTTCTATTGAAGGGTGGTGCCTGTAATTAATATATGGATCTTAACCCTCTAGTGCCCTTGTCCCATTTGTGAGCGTGACCTGCGGAGACCGTTCCTTTTCTTGGTGTCCAATATTTCGCATTAGCTTGTGAGCACATGCAGATATAGCAGGAAAAGAATTTGATGAACTAATAAATCTTCAAATTGCCAGCTTATGCACTTGCATTGTTCCATGAATTCTGTCAGCAATATTAGAAATGAAGTCCGTTAACCTATGAAAATATGTGTATGCTGAGTGAACACACCAGAAAAAAACTTGGTAGATGGAAAATGGTACCATGATAGGTATCTCATAATTTGTCTCTCAAGTATATCACTGATTAGAAATAGTCAAATAATGGGGGAGACGTTTTTCTACAACTCTTTTACAACATTTTGCACACAAACACACACAAAAAGAGCAAAGATGGGTAACACAATCTTTTTCTTCCTCCCATTACTCAATTTTTTTTCTTCCTCCCCCTGTGTTTTTCGCCTGCAAATTTAGGATCAAAATATGCTCTAATCAAAGGCTGGAACAAACCACCTCTAAACTGTTAACTAAAAGGTGGTATGGTTTGGATCTGTGCGTTATCCTATTCTGCCTCCTGCTGTCCATAATGGCACTGAACTGTTTCTCCGGCGATGAGCTTCTCCAGGGCATCTGGCGGAAGGCCAATCATCTCGAGTGTCTTCTCCCAGACCAGCTGTGAGGTTTCAAGATTGTGCGCTTCTTCAGATGCGTTCATCGGATTACAGTCATAGTTAATGCAAGCACAAACTGGCCAGTCTTCCGACTTCAGCATCTCGCAGTATTCTGGAACTTGGGGATCAGATGCGGCGAATAATGCACTCCTACAACCTGAATGTGAACCAAAACAGAATGTGTATATCAGAAGATGTGCAGGCTGTTGACAGGAGGCAACAGCAGAAGTTCATTAACTTCACCTTCTTGAGCATCAAATATGAAGTAGGGAATCAAATGATATGCAGCTACAACAATCTTAGGAAGATCTCTTGCCTGCGTCATGTAACAAGTGTCAAGCCAACATTTATATATAGTCCAAAAAGACATAGAAGAAGAATAGGTTGCTTAATTGTGGTCATCAGGATGAGTGATCAATATACTTTGTTAGGGTCTTAGGTGAGTGGGAAAAGTTATGATACATGTGAATCAATCATCCAACAATATATGAATCTTTTAATTTAAGTTTCTTTTCCTATCATTGTGTTCAATTGATCATAAGTGATAACTATCCAAGCCTCTATATTTCTCGAAATGTGAATATTGGGTAGGCAGACATGTTATAATAATCCACTTCCAGAAACAGCACAGCTGATCAAACCATAAATGAAATGGAAATGCAACTCACAACATTTGTGTCGACAATTCCAGGAGAAGCACAAATTATGCTGATGCCAGCTTCTTCAGGAATTCTCTTATGAAGCATGCTACTAAATTTTACCTGAGTGCAACAAAAATAATTCAGACCTGTTCCTACTATAGATTAAAGACATGTAATTCTATTCTGATAGCACAGAAAACAAAAATAGTTCAAAGATATAAAAAGGGAACTAGCATTTCAAAGGGAGCAACTTTTTGTCAGCAGTCTTTAACAGATAAGTTACCTGTGCCAACTTGCTATTTGAATATCCCAACCAACTTCTATATTTATGTTTTCTCAAGTTCATATCTTCAGCATCAACAAAACCTACTGTGTGCATCTGCAGTTGGAGATACAAACAGGTCAGGTAATGATAATGTAGCCACAAAAGAATTGTAGAGTTGCAACTTCGATGATACCAAATTGACATTAGAATTCAAACATTTGTATTCATGGTAGAAAACTGTGCCTGCAATACAACTAATGGTCAGACAAGAAAACTCACAATTGAATTAACATTAACAATTCTGCTGGGAGAACCTCGGAGAAGGGAAGGTATAAGCAGCATCGCCAGTAACGCAGGTGCAAGATGGTTCACTTGCATGTGTTCTTCATGTCCATCCTTTGAAAACCGCTGGGGTTCTACATGGAAGGGAAAAGGTTGATATCTCTGATATAATTCAAATACATGATTAATTGAAACCTGAGATTTAGTATGTCAAAATTCAGAACATGATGTTAATAAATAATCTCACAGACCTCCTATAGCGAAGATGCCAGCATTGTTGATCAACACATGTAGAGGTGCCATACGAGCATTCCAAGCATCAGCAAATTTTACGACTGAGTCGAGGGAGAGCAGGTCAAGTTCCATCACCTTAAAGGGTAAGGTATAAATAATGTAAAATAGCAGACAACTAAACCAAATTTATGTCTCTGGTGACTGATTATAGGTGGCAACTGTGGTGAACATACACATAGGTAATATATGCAATCAAGTACATAAATATTGTTTACTATTCATATGGAAGTAATTTTAAACAAATAGCAGAAGCTCAGATTTATGTTTAAAATGCATCAGATTGGAAAATAACAGTAATATGTCTGCAGGCCCCACAAAATTTAACCAAGTTAAACAGCCTCATTCATCATCCAGGACCTCACGGCAAGTATCTTCAAAATTACCTCAGCATTGAGTGGTCTTCCTGTTTCTGAAGTTTCATTCTGCCACTTCTGAATCAACTCTTGTGCGACCTTGGGTCTCCTAACAGCCATCACAACATGTGCCCCAGCGATGGCGAGTTGCCTGTTTTGTACATTAAGGTAAAGGGATCCAGTTAGGACCCCCAGTTCCAGTTCAAGAACAATATGCAGGCGTCTTATTTTGAGCCTGCTTGTTGATTTATAATTTTGTACCATGTTTCATGCAAACATGAATTCCAATAACAATATCCCCAGAGGTTGAAGTGGAATGGATGAAAACAAGAAGGCCTTTATATTTTACATTACACTGATAATAACATGAAGACTCTGGTGCTCCAATATAAATGGAGTCAATAGGTTAGAATTTGTGGAGTAGTTTGACATGTTAGTTTTATTATAACGATGGGATACACAAAACCAAGCTTTGAGATCAGCAGCACAGTGCATGTTAAGGTACTACAGGGGGGGTGGAGATTTGAGTGTCCAGCAGTCAGCAGTCAGTTGGTGAAGCATTCGCGTTATCACAAAAGACGGACAACACCAAATACCTAAAACCATACTAGTTCACTCACATACTGGCCAAATACATGATTGGTTAAGTAGTTGTTCCATATACATGAATGAACAAGATAACATATTGCTGATCAAGTTTTACTATTTTTCTCATTCTGCACTCTCCCTCTACAAATTGCAAGGGAGACAACTGAAAATGTTGGCTATGCAAACCGCACAGGCCACAGGGTACACAAAAGTCAGCAACAGTAATCACAGTGCCCAGACACTAAACAATTACTATCGTGGAGCAGGCGAATCGCAACGTCTGGCTAAAAGATCCACGGGGAGGAAGAAAGGGGGCAAAGGAGGCACCTTGCGATCTGGAGCCCGATGCCGCTGGTGGCGCCGGTGACGACGACAGAGACGCCATCGAGCGGGGGCAGCTCGAGCGGGTTGGCGAGGTGGCTGGCGGCGATGCGCTGGAAGAGGAACTCCCCCACGATGGCCATCCACCCCCGGCTCCACTCCAGCCACCCCAGCGCGTCCCGTTTCTCCCCGCTCCGCGGCCCCGCCGCCCCCTCGGCAACGCCGCCGCCGGATGAAGAAGTGCCGGCGGCCTTGCCGTTGCCATCGGCGGCGGCATCGAATCTTTGAGACGAGGCGACGATGGCGCCCTCGTCAACGTCCACGTCCTCGGACGACGGCACGCGGCGGTGGCGCAGCTCGCCGGCCATGTGGGAGGGAGGACCGGAGGAGGGAGGGAATGGAATCTTTGAGAGGCGAACTAAGGTGCTCGGCGGGGTGTGGACTGGACGGCCGGAGGACTGGTGGGGTGGGTACTGCTGTGCTCAGTGCAGCGGCCAGCGTGGGGGTTTGGGTCGAGTCGAGATGGCGAGCGACAGGCCTGCTCTCCAGCTGTGCCTCTGTGTCGTGTTGTCTGTCCATGGAGGACGATTCAGATCATAAATAATAAATAAATAAATTCTTTTATATGATCTGGCATCTGTTTCTCCCCCTCCTTGATAATGAATAATCTGCTTGATTTTGATTACCGTTGTTTTGTACTCGCAATGGATTCATTAGATTTATTTACAAAACAAAAAGACATGACATTCAGGTGAACGGTTAGCCAGGACGGAGCAGCTCTGATCGGCGTCAGTGCTCCTGCTGCCTGATAGTGATGTGATGTGATATGTTCCATCCAAGCTTTCAATTACAATCTGCTTCAAGCTTCCAACTAATACTGTAACAGGATGTCGATGTGTTGGGTTGCCGTCCCTGCGGAGAAGAAACTTCCCTCGTCCTCGCGAATCAACTTGTCGATCATGTGTGTAGACAAGAAATGCATGGAGGCAGAGGATACAAACCCATCTCAACCTGCGTCGAGCACAAAAAACAATAGATACAGTACTTGCTTCTTCCTTCAGTGTGCAATCGCGGGGAAACAAAAGGCAAAAAGTCACAAAACAAAAAGAGGCCAAAAGTAAAAAAAAAATGAATATTTAAAAATATGGCTTCGCCCGGGTTCGAACCGGAGACCTTCAGTGTGTTAGACTGACGTGATAACCAACTACACCACGAAACCTTTACTTGTTCCATTGTGGAAATGTACCTATTTATTAAAACAAGAAACCCTGCCAAATTCATTGCTACTGTGCTGTATGTAGCGTGGAGATGCAGTGCTTCCACGAAGACCATCCATCCGATTACTCGCCATCCTCCTCGCTGATGGACCGACGATCCTAAATGTTTCCACAGTACACAACCCAACCATGGCTGGCATGTCTGAATGACCTCAAATATGTCCTTTACGTGTTAGCTGCAATTGTAGATCAAACAAAGGATCGCAGCAGAAATCATCTCGGCTCCATGTATCCTGATTCACTCATTCATCCCTGCGCTGAATCCAGCTGTGAAGCAAGGCCTACACGCTTTGCATCTGGCGTGAAAATTGTCACCAAGACCCCAAAATTGGCGTGAAAATTGCTCTTATCGTGACCTAAGCCGCGCGTACAAAGAAATTGTTGTCGTTGCAACAGTTGTTGCAGCACACGACTTTCACACTGTACACGACCGAGCTACAAAGCAGCGCTCCTATGATTGATATGACAGCGATGAGCCAGCTGGGTATCGTCGACGAAGCGTCGTTGTCGTCGTCATCCGCAGGCAGCCAGTCCGGTGTCGGAGGAGGGTCGGACGTGACGACGTCGTGGATGGAGCCAGACGACGACGGGGCGGCGGCGCAACCAAGAGGAAGTGACCAGTTGTTGGTTGTGTTGCTGTTGAATGGGTCAGACGCCGGAGCTGGAGCCAGGCAAACCTGCATATCATATCATGGAAACAGCATCAGATATAAGAGCTGTGTTTTGAGTACAGAAGCTTAGCACCACGCTCCCTCTCTTGTCCTCGGTCTCTCCAAAGTCCAAAGCCGAGCATGCCTCGCGAACTCGACTAACCGCTTAGCCACCGTAGCCCATCTTCCGTCTGCGACTCCGCGTACCTCCAACTCCATCAACACCACACCCCGCAGCACGAGGCGCCACGCTCGTCTCGCTCGGGAACGGCGCGCCCGACGTGCTCCGGCCTTCGGTCGTAGCGGCGCCGGCGCCAACACGATCCGCCGCCGCGTGTTCTGGCCTTGGATCGTAACTCGTAAGGTTTGGTTTTTGCTGGTGCGTAACGCCAATACGAGCATCTCGGGCGGTCCAATCTCCAAGCCCTAGCGGTCGAGCCCCTATCCCTGCACTGCAGCTCTAGGTCCAGGTGAGCAAGCAAGCACTGGTTGGCTCGAGCTTCAGCTCCACGCATCTACCCCGGTATGTCAACCTAGTCCCCTGCCCTGCTCCCCCGAACCTTATCCCCTTCCTTCCCCCATCGAGCTTCTTCCCCTCGGCATCCATGGCGCGGCGCCTGCTCTGTCCCTGCCTCAGCGCAGTCGCACCTGCCCTGTCCCCGACTTGTCGCGAGCCCGCCCTGCCACGGTGCGGCACCCGTCCCCACCCCGCACAAGACGCGGCCCTATCGCCGGCCGCGGCTGCTGTGCCCGCCTGCGGCCGTCGGGCTCCTTGGCCACGGCGACAGCATAGCCACAGCCACGGCGATGACGACGACACAGCACAGGGCCAGGCCGCCAAGCCGTCCCTCTTCGCCGCTCACCTTCCTCCTCGCACTGCAATCGACCAAGATAGCTAGCCTATATGAATTCCCGGTTAGTTTGATCTCCCATCGGATCCAGCCCAACGGCCATCTGGGCCTTGGTCTTGCGCCCTGATCGGGGCGCCCAACCCTAACTGGTTGGTGGACCCCCGTCGCCCAGCGCTATATAAAGTAAGGTGGGGGCCGGGGCACTTAGTACGAGGTTCACCTGAGCCGTCAGTCCCCCACCTACATCCTAAACTCTAGTCCGATCTAAGAGGGGCGCTGCCAGCGATGGGAAGACTCCACTGCCGCCGGCATCACGACCCGACGTCCGCGGCGCCGCCAAGGTCGTCGCGGCCACCAACCTCTTCACCGACCGTCGCTGCCCATGCGCAGACTCCACCAACGAACGTGATGGGGTCCTCGGTGCCGCCCAACCCGACGCCGACCGCACCACCGACCGCGCCACCCACTGAAGGTTTCGGTATGCACCTCATTCCTCTCTCCTTCTCTCTCTCGGATCTCTCTGTCTCCCTTTAGTTTGAATAGGATATGGATTTTTTATACCACACCGATGAATTGACCCGCCTAGAACCCACTGCTAATCGATCCTATGTCGTTTTTGATGTATCGATGGTATCAGTATGAGCCTCTAGTATGTGGATCTAGGTTCTGGGGTATGAAAATAAAATGAAACTGAAAGAAGATGATCGATCCGCAAGGATCAGGGAAAATCAACCGAAACCCTAACCCTAATGAACGGATCGGGGGAGCCACGGAGTCCCTTACCTGGGTCTCGGTCACCCGGTCCCCAGCACCGGTCACGCCTCCGCGCGGCCTCTGCCTCGGGCGCGTGAACAGGGCACCGCCCGCCAGGCCGCTCGACGGCGGCGCGCATAGCGTTGGCGAGCGCGCACGCCAGCGAGGGGGCCTATGGCAGCGCCGCTTCCTTTCCGGCCACCATGGCCAGCGGCGGCCGGCTGCTACGCTGCTGCTGAGAAATCGGGGAGAGAAAGAAATGAGCTAGGGTTTCGGGTGAACCGGCCGCCGTGGGTTTTTGATCCTGTGAAACACACGCGCGGCCGTCGGATGAGGATGCCCTCAGATCAACGGACACCGCTGATCGGGCCATTTTGAGGCTAGGTGGGCGTGCGAAATCCCAGCCCAGGCCCAGGTTGTGGCCTGGGACGCGGGAGGCGCGGCGCGCGAAGGCAGCCGTGAGCCGGCCGATCGACCGCGCAGCGCACGCGTGCGTGAAGCGGGCCGCCATGGGCCGCCTGGCCGTGCGTGCGGCGCACGCGTGCGCGAAGCAGAACGCTGGGCCGAATGGTTGGACATCGGCCCTATATGAACAGTCATTTTTTTAATTTTCTAGAAATTGTTTTTGATGAACATTTGAATAGAAATTTAAATTGAATTTGATGTAATTTGTAGATGGTGGTGCTGACAATGATCAATGCAAGTATTGCATGAAGAGGGGACACTACAAGAGAGATTGCTCACTCTACCTAAAGTCTCTGCTAAAGACATGAAGAGGGAGAATTTAATTTAGAATTGAAGAATGGTTTTGTACTTAAGCTTAAAGATGTACTATGTTCCTTCTTTCTGTAGAAATTTAATAAGTGTTTTGAAACTTGATGATGATGCTTTTGATTGCCATTTTGGTAATGGCCAATGTAAGATACTCGTTAATAATGAATGTGTTGGTCTTGCCTTTCGACAAGACAAACTTTATTTATTATCTCTTGCTGAGAATGTGAATAATATGTGTAATGAGAATGTGAATGATTCTCCATCTATTAATGTAAGTAAGAAGCGAAAGAGAATTGATAATGCGTCTTCGAAATTATGGCATTATCGCTTGGGCCATATTTCGAGGGGGAGAATAGAACGATTAGTTAAAGAATCAATTCTCACGCGCTTATAATTTTCTGATTTAGAATAATGTGTTGATTGTATTAAAGTAAAATATGTTAAGAAAATAAAGAAGAATGCCAAACGGAGTATAGGAATTATGGAAATAATCCACATAGATATTTGTGGCCCTTTTCCTGTGAAAAGCGTGGATGGTTATGATTCATTTATAACACTCACAAATGATTACTCTCGTTATGGCTATATTTACCCAATTAAAGAAAGATCAGAAGCATTGGACAAATTCAAGATATTTAAAGCTGAAGTTGAAAATCAACACAATAAGAAGATTAAGCTAGTACGATCAGACCGGGGTGGAGAGTACTGTGAGCGACATACCCCATATGGCCAAGTTCCTGGACCGTTCGTGAAGTTCCTACAGGAAAATGGCATAGTCGCCGAGTACTCCATGCCGGGGGAGTCTCAGCAGAACGGAGTGGCTGAAAGAAGAAACCGTACCTTAATGGATATGGTAAGAAGCATGATAAGTTACTCTATATTACTGATTAGTTTATGGATGGAGGCGTTGAAAACTGCCATTCATATACTTAATCGAGTACCAAGCAAGTCGGTGTCGAAAACACCATATGAATTATGGACAGGAAGAGAACCCTCACTTAATCATGTATGTGTGTGGGGATGTCCAGCTGAGGCAAAGATTTTTAACTCAAACATTAGAAAGTTAGACCCCAAGACACTCAGCTTCCATTTTATTGGTTATCCAGAAAGATCTAAAGGATATCGCTTGTATTGTCCTGATAGACATATGAAATTTATAGAAACAAGACATGCTATGTTCTTGGAGGATGACATGATCAGGGGGAGCAAGGTAGCACGAGAAATCGACCTTGAGGAGAAACGGATACACGTGCCCACTCCGATGGTTGAGGAATCGTATTTTATACTACCTGCTGTTATTGCACCAATAGTGCAAGACACTGTAGTGACAACATCTATTGTTAGTTCTCCTGTGCCGACAATAAATGAACATGAGGAACCTGTCTTTCAGGAGCCTACAGAACCAAACATCGCGCATGGGGAAGAGCAGCAATAGCCTATTGTAGAACAAGTGCCAGAGGCCCCTAGGAGGTCTCAAAGAGAAAGAAAGCGAGCTATTCCTGATGATTATGAACTTTATAACATGGAAGAATTTCATATGGAGGGTGATCCCACCTCTTATGAAGAAGCCATGAGAAGTGCCCGCTCATCGAAGTGGTTAGAGGCTATGAAGGATGAAATGAAGTCGATGAGTACCAATAAAGTTTGGGACTTATAACCTATTCCTAAAGGAACCAAAACGGTAGGTTATAAATGGGTCTATAAAATAAAATATGATTCCCAAGAGAATATTGAAAGATATAAAACACAACTTGTGGCAAAAGGATTTACACAAAGAGAAGGGATTGACTACAATGAGACTTTTCTTCAGTCTCTTGTAAGGATTCTTTTAGAATTATAATGGCACTTGTAGCTCACTATGATTTAGAATTGCACCAAATGGATGTGAAGACGGCATTCCTCAACGGGGATTTAGAAGAAAATGTTTATATGGCACAACCGAAAGGTTTTGTCGTAGATGGAAAGGAAAAGATGGGGTGTCGCCTGAAAAGATTGATTTACGGATTGAAACAAGCTTCCAGACAATGGTACTTAAAGTTTGATATAAGAGTTTTGGGTTTAAAAAAAATGTTGAGGACAATTGCGTTTATGTAAAGTTCAAGAATGGAAAATATATATTTTTGATTCTATATGTAGATGATATCTTACTTGCTAGTAGTGATGTGAATCTACTAATGGAGACGAAGAAATTCTTGTCCTCAAACTTTGATATGAAAGATCTCGGTGAGGCTTCATTTGTTTTAGGAATTGGAATTCACTGAGATAGAAGAAAGGGAGTTTTAGGATTATCGCAACAAGCATACATAGAGAAGACTCTAAAGAAATTTTGTATGCATGCGTGTAGTCCCTCACCTGCTCCTATAGTCAAGGGCGATAGATATGGGGAACATCAGTGTTCTAAAAACCAATATGAAATTGATCAAATAAAAGTGGTATCGTATACTTCAGCTGTTGAAAGTTTGCAATATGCTCAAACATGTACTCGCCCTGATTTAGCCTTTGTTACCGGGTTACTTGGCAGATATCAAAAGAATCTATGAATTGAACATTACAAATTAGTGAAGAAAGTCTTACGCTATTTGCAAGGAATGAAAGGCCTCATGTTGACATACAGAAGATCTGATTCCCTGTAGATAGAGGGGTATTCAGATTCTGATTATGCGGGAGATGAAAGAAAGTCCACGTTAGGATACATATTTACTCTCGCGGGAGGAGCTATATCGTGGAAAAGCTCCAAACAAACTGTAACTGCGAACTCGACAATGTATGCCGAATTTATGGCATGCTATGAGGCCTCGGGGCAGGTGAATTGGCTAAATAAATTCATACCCGGATTTAAAGTAATAGAAGATATATATAAACCAATGAGGTTGTATTGTGATAACAACCCAGCGGTAGAATATGCTCACAACAATAGGTCAAGTGGTGCTGCCAAACACATTGACATAAAGTACTATGCTGTGAAAGATAAAATTCGGGATCATGTAATAAATCTTGAGCATATAAGAACAGAAAGAATGCTAGCGGATCCGCTCACAAAAGGCTTACCACCCAATGTGTTCAGAGGACACTTAGCCGGCATGGGTTTAACGGAAAGCCTATGATTCCCGAATAAGAAGGGCCCAGAAAAGAGTTTCATTTCAAAATGGAGAAGTATGTCGTGGCTGTTAGTCTAATGGCACTAATTGCTATGATGATGAGACACGCTCGATGTGCTAATTCGTAATGAGATGGAACAGAATTAAGAAAGGAAAGATAAGAATGATGAAGAAAGAAATTGAAGAATAATAAGAATGATGAAAGAAGAACTTTAAGAATGATGAGAGATGAAGGGGGAAAATGTTAGTTTGATCTCTCACCGGATCTAGCCCAACGACCATCTGAGCCTTGGTCTCGCGCCCTGATCGGGGGCGCCCAACCCTAACTGGTTGGTGGGCTCCCGTCGCCCAGCGCTATATAAAGGAAGGTAGGGGCCGGGGCACTTAGTACGAGGTTCACCTGAGCCGCCAGTCTCCCACCTACATCCTAAACTCTAGTCCGATCTAAGAGAAGCACTGCCAGCGACGGGAAGACTCCACTGCCGCCGGCATCATGACCCCGACGTCCATGGAGCCGCCAAGGTCGTCGCGGCCACCAACCTCTTCATCGACCGTCGCTGCCCGTGCGCAGACTCCACCAACGAACGTGATGGGGTCCTCGGCGCCGCCCAACCTGACGCCGACCGCACCACCGACCGCGCCACCCACTGAAGGTTTGGGTATGCACCTCATTCCTCTCTCCTTCTCTCTCTAGGATCTCTCTGTCTCCCTTTAGTTTGAATAGGCCATGGATTTTTTATACCACACCGATGAATTGACCCGTCTACAACCCACTGCTAATCGATCCTGTGTCGTTTTTGATCTATCATTCCCTGCTCTCCCTCCCCGTGCTCTCGTATTTGGGAACATTGGCCGGGCCATGGCCATGGGGGGCATGCGGAGGAGATGCTCGTGCTCTGAACGCCGGACATAAAAGCCGACATAAAAGCCAAAAATGGTAGCACGGGATGCTGGCCCACATGTCAGTTTCCCAAACAAAACAAAGGTGCATCAGTGAGGAGAATCGGACGCTCCACATGATGACACATAAACAAAACCGACGGCCAGAAATCCGGTTATTTAGAAGACACAAGAAATAACCAGGTAATGTTTAGCATTTCCTATAAATAAATACTAGCCTAGCAGACTATTATCACACATGTCCATGGAAGTAACGCGTTGATAATCATGCATCACTTACCGCGCAGATGTATGCCTTCAGCTCGGATCTGCAGGCAGCGTCGTCGTACCCGTGTGCTTTCACATCGTTCAGGAATGCTCCCTGCAGCTTCAGGTCGTCTTCAGCACTGCAACAGCAAGACCCACAGAAGGCCGCCCTCGGCGTCGCCGTTCCTACCAACATTTAAAAGCACTATACTAAGAAGAATGGCAGCAGCAAACGGATCATCGGATCGATATGCAAAGATGGTACTCCCTCAATCTCAAATTATAATTCATTTCAAACTTTTTGGAAAGTCAAAGTTGCTCAAATTTAACAAGGTATTATAAAAGAATTATAAAGATTCATGACATCAAATAGGTGCAATATAAAAAAAATATAATTAATGAAGAATCTAATGAATAGTTACTTGGTATCTTAAACATTGTTATTCTATTATATAAATAAATTTGATCAAATTTTTTAAAGGGTAAAGTATGAATTTCAACCCTAAACTTACACAAGAGTATGAATTTTAGCCTCAAACAGATAATCTACGCCCTCCAACTTACAAAAACCGGACACTTTAATGGTTCAAATGGTGTCATCTCAAGACTTCCCCCAAGCAAGCAAGGACAGCCTCGTTATCCTCGTCTCCTCTCGTACCCAACAACCCAACGCGGCAACACGATCACGGCGACCTTGAGCACAGCGATGCACGCAGCCACCACAATGATTCAACGCCACGGCGGCGGCCCCTGGATCCGATCGGACATGGACATCACAGAGAGGCAAAGTGTAACAACCCAAAAATTCGAACTACAAAATTTTTCGACAAAACCTCGAGTGATGTGGTGCGACATGTCATCATTTACCCCTTACATATGCATCAACCCTAGCATGTCATGCATGGCATTCACATGTTGCAAATTAATTAATATCTCATAACAATGCTCTATGTTCGCTTGTTACATTTTAATGTTTCATTTGTTTAATCATCATGATGCATTAAAAGAGTGAGTTGGATTTTTATTTGGTTTATGTGTTGATTATTAAAAATGACAACATAATATTTATTTTGACAAATAAATATTAAGGGAATAATACCCTAGAAGTATTTGGGCCATGTATGCTCACTATTCTGTAGCACAAAATAAGCACACTGCATATATATATAAGTATATATATAAATATATTTGAAAATGAAAAAGGAAAAGAAAAGGAAAAAGAAAAGGAGGAGTCAGGCCCGAGCAACCCCGTCGACCCGGCCTGCGCGCGTTCGCCGGCACTCGCCGCTCGACCCCCTGCTCGCCGCTCGACCCCCTGCTCGCCGCTCGACCCC